>PJEM01011876.1:0-50972 GCA_004023845.1 Helogale parvula
ACATCGGCCACCTGTCGGCGGTGCTGGGCCTCAGCGAGGAGAGCCTGCAGCGCCGGCGCCGGCGGCGCGGCGACGCCGCGGCGCCTCGGGGCTGCCCGCTCTGCCCCGACGGCGGCCCCGCGCAGGCGCAGACGCAGGTGCAGGTGCAGGTGCGGGCGCGCGCCCCGCCGCTGGGCTCGTCCGCCGGCCCCTCCGCGTCCTGGGAGTCCCCGCAGGCCCGTTTCGGAGAACTGGTGGCGCCGGAGCCGCGCGACCCGCCGGTGCTTTACGACGAGGTGGCGTGCCCGGAACCGCAGGCAGTGGAGCTGAGCCCCTCGTCTCCGGTTAGTACCCCTTTCTCCGCGCGGGACTCCCCCACTGCAGCCTCGTGGGTGATGCTACCTGTTGCCCGTGACCCCCGAGCACAGGCCCCCTGTTTGCTGTCCTGAGCAGCATAGCTAGTGTGCTTGGGGCGCTCCAGCGGCGAGGGGAGGGAGGGACACGCAGGGGACAGGCCCTTGTGCCCTATCAAAGGTACCCTGAGTGGAACCCACAGGCGCGGACACCCACGCTTGGCGGCCAGCGCTGGAGGTAACTCTGTACCCTCTCTTCCCCCAGCTCTTTCCCGGCGACGTGCTGTCCCTGCTGGAGACCTGGGTGCCCCTGTCGCCCCTGGAGTGGCCGCCGGCCTGAGAAGTGACAACATGCAGTTGGCGCCCTGTGAGCATCGAGGCCCTTTTGGCCTCAGCACCTTCGACACGGTCCCTCTCCAGACTCCCTTTCCTAGGAGAGGGCGCCCGCGATACTGGCACGGGCATTCCTGAGAGCGAGAGCCCGTCCCCACCCGGGACAAGTCTCCCCAGCCCCTCCCGCAATGGAGGTCGGCCCTCGGAGGCAGGCAGGGGGGTGCCTGCTTGGCGTGTATTTATTTATTTGTGAATAAATTGTGCTGGTGTCAATGGACAATTTCTTCTTCCTTTGCATGGACACAAAACTCCCTCCCCTTCTCCAAAGAAGAACCTAGGCAAATTAAGAGGGTTTCTTCCAGTCTTCAGCCCTCAAAGCACAAAGGCTCAGACCCTTTCCCTTTTGCCTCCAGCCCTGGCCTCGCCTCTCTTGTTTCTGGAAGGTCAGCCTGGGGTGGGGAGGTGCTGGGTAGGAGAAAGTGGTAACAAGTTGTCTGTCCACCTCTTTGAACCTGGTGGGAGGTGGGTACAACCAAAGTATCTCTGTAGAAAATGTTTTCTTCCTACTTCTGTGTATCATCAGGTCCTTCACACGTTATCCCCAAATAACGCTTTCACTGAGGATCAGCACTGAGGCTCGGTATGAATTCAGAATCCCAAGTTTTCACCCCTAGTCAAATTTTCCAGCTCTGGGGTCTGAGAGGACGCCAGCTCCAAGGACCCATGTCATGCATCCCAAGCCCTTCTCTCCCGTGTACTGGAGCTCTGTGGCCTGGGCCTGGGGATTTTCCCATCTGCCTTCACTCTGGTTTCTCTTCCAGGTGGGCTAGGGACATAAAATAACATTTTATGAGTCGGTCCCGAGTTTCTGTAACTGTGACCTCCCAGCGGTCGAGCTAGAGTGGAGAGGCCCCTGGGGTTGCCTCCCAATCCACATCGCTGACCTGGAGCCACGCTCCTGTCTACACTGCTGGGTTCAGATCAGGATGCAATGTGTGGGGAAGAAAGAAGCCTCAACCCAGAAGGAGCCCGGCCTGGCTCGAGGGGTCTGGTAAGCAGTCAAGCCTTGGCGAGGAGTTGAGGGGGGGACTAGGGGGTGTCTGCCCAAGGGTTCCCAGCCCTCTCTGGATACCAAGTTCTCCCCTCCCTGCCAAGCAACTCGGAAATCCAGGCCTTAGCATTTGTTTTTTTAATAGCTAATTGAGATACAGTTTGATACCATAGAATTCAACCTTATCATTCACTGACTTTAATATATTCATAGTAAGGCACCCATCATCACTGTCTAAATATAGATCATTTTCGTGCCGGGAAAGAAACCCTGTGCCCATTACAAGGACCCCCCCCCCCCATGACCATCCCCCCACCCCCACGCCTCTACCAGGAATCGACTTTCTGTCTCAATAGATTGGCCTGTTCTGGACATTTCGTGTGACTGGAATCACACAATACGAGGCCTTTTGTGTCCGCTTCTTTTCAGGGTTTATCCATGTGGCCTGGTGCGTCAGCCCAGGGAAACTGCATTCTACGGAGACGCCACGGCTCATCTGTTTATCCGTTGGCGCTAAGAGGTTTGCTTCGAAAGCGTCTCGGAGACCATTTCCAGGGCTGGGGCCAGGCCGGGAGGGGCAGGAATTCCGAGTGCGCTTCACGCGTCCGGGCGCCCGCACCCTGGCCAGCATTTGGCCGCAGAGAGTGGGATCCAAAAGCAGGGGCCCTGCAGGGGGGCAGACTTCACACCTCCGCCGTTCGCCCCCCTTTCCCACACCTCGCCCCTCATCTTGCCTTCCCCTCCGGGGACCCTAACTGGAGGAGAGTGAGAAGTCTTTTCCAGGGGCCTACCCAGTTTAGAAAATCTGTTTGCATGGCAAAGGCCCTGTGGTTTAGGATGGGGAATTAAAGTTATTAGCAAGTCTTTTCACAGATAAGTGGGGCTCATCGGCCAGCGCCCCCCCTGCCGAGAGCCTCTCCTCCCTCTCCGAGCCCGGGAGCGGCCCACTGTTTATTAGCACCTGGGTGTGAAGTTTCATTAACGCGTCTCTGCTAATAAGACGGAGGAGGCGGGCGGGAAGGGGTCCCCTCCCACCTCTCCCGCGCCTGCGCCCCCTCGCTGGGCCAGCGCCGCCGCGCCGGGAGGAGAGCCTGAGTGCCGGGGCCGAGACCCACGTCAGCGGGCACCGTCCAGGTAGGTGACAGCGTGCGCTCGCCCAGTGCTCGGCACCCGTGAGAAGGGGCCAGTTGCCGGGGCCAATGTAAGGATGGGAAAGTTAAGTAAGGAAGAGGCTAACCGACGCCCGGGAGCGGAGGGTAGGGCGCGGCCTTGGACTGGGACCCGCGTGTGAGTGCCGCGCCTCTGTGCCTCCGCCAGGGGGCGCGGTTTGGGCGACAGCTGAACGCCAGCCTGTCTTTGGGACGGAGGGTACTTGGTGGCACCTCATCTAACCTGGCGCCTTGGCAGGGCGCCTGCTGGAAGGCGGGAGCCAGAGCGTGGCAGGGGGCACGGGGCGCCCCCAGAGGGCCGAGGGCCGCCGTGCTGCGTCCTTCGGAAGGGCCGCTGTCACAGCCGGTGGGGTCAGAGGGGCACAGGCTGCCACGGAGCGGTTGGTTAGCTGCGCCGGGCTGTATGTCAAAGGCTTTCAACTCACCCTCTAACTTCAAGTCATCCTCGCCTCGGAGCGCAGGTGAGGCCGGCAGGTGTGCGTGCTTATACCCATTTAACAGATCGAGACACTAAAGCACAGAAAACAGGGACTTTTTCCACAAAGCTAGGTAGGTAGTACCTGGCTCCTGGGGCGGGGACCGAGGTGGGGTAGTTGACAAGTCAGGTGTTTGGAAAAGTCCTGGCCCGTGAGGGGGTGTGTTGGGGCGCGTAAAGGAAGGCCCCAGTGCACCGTGGCCGCCGGTGCCGTTGCTGGCAGCGAACCTTCCGCTGGCTGAGCATAGATGTCATTCGCTGGGGGGGGGGGGGGGGGGGGGGCTGCTGGCTGGGCCCCGTTCTCAGGCGGGGGAGCTACGTCGATGGTTTGGTATTCAAGACATTGATTCAAGGACATGGGTCCCAGGATGGTCATGAGTTGTCTGTATGGCCCATCCTAGGGGGAGCCTTTTGCGGGTCTCTGGTGCACCTGGAGGGCCAGCCAGTGTCCCTCTGGCCACGCTTTGCCAAGTCAACAGGTCCATCCCAAGGGCACGGGGACGGCACCAGGATCCTGTAAGGGCCTGGATCTGGAGAACCGGGTGGCCCGCGGCTGGGGAGGGAAGCCAGCCCTAACCACAAAGCCCCTGCTTCTCCCAGGACCAGGCCAGGAGCCACTTTGCCCACCCTGTGCCCCCGCATGTCATCCCTATTTTTGCACAGCCCTGAGGGTGCTGCCTTGGGCCTTGGGCACTCCGTCCACTCACACTCGCTCCAGCCTCCCCTGAGGGGACCCAGGGTTCCTGGTGCTTCCGAGGGGTTCTGTCACCCAGTGGGCAAGCTCCTCTTTGGGGGGCCCCTCGCATCGCTTGTGCGCCACCCCTGAGCGGGGCTAGAGCCACGGGTCCCCAGGTCAGCACGGCTCAGGCCTCTTCTGCCTGTTCTCTGGAGCCTTGGCAGCCCTGGGTCCTTGCCCCCCGCCTCCCTCTGTGGACCTGGCCTATGAGCTCTTTGTGACTGCCCCAGCTCCCCTCTCCCCTTCCCACCCCCCCCCTACACACTAGGAGATGGGAGGCGGCGGTGTTGGCAGCACCTGACTTTGGAGAGGGTGGGGGGGGGCACCTCTGCGATCTCGGCCAAGCTCGGCACCCCTCCTGCCTTCTTCCCGAGGCCTGGCACTTTCCTCTCTCCAGATGGCGCTCTCCCCTCCTTAGCTTGGGTGAGCACCGCCTCCACGTCACTGCGGGGTCAGCACCCGAGGGGTTCGGGCATTGAGACCACATCCAGGCCTGTGGGAAGCAGGTTCCGGCCTTTGCTGGGACCATCAAGAAAGGGACACTGGCTGTGGGTGCTGTCGGCAGTCATGTTGCCACCCGGGCCGAGGGCATCAGGACAGAGATGGAGGGAGATTCCCCATGTTACCCAGCACCCGGACCCCGCCACTTGGAAAGCATTCCGCCTGGAGGTTTACATTACACGAGCCAACCCTAAAGTTCGTTTGAGAGTCGGGTGTCTGACCCTTGATGCGGGAAAGTCCAGAAGGACTTGATACGGGCTCTTCCGAACGGTGTGACCTGTACAATGGGGTAGTGATGTCTACATCTCCCCAGGTGGACTCGTCAAGCTGGCACACCACAACAGGTGCCCCATAAGTGTTAGTCCTCTGTCACATTTAGAGGGTGAGCAAGGCCAA
Organism: Helogale parvula; assembly: GCA_004023845.1. NCBI lineage: Eukaryota > Metazoa > Chordata > Mammalia > Carnivora > Herpestidae > Helogale > Helogale parvula. Next base: position 4,994 of record PJEM01011876.1, read on the forward strand.
GGCCATCATCCTGAGTTTTCCTCCCTCGTCTCAAAAGAGAGTGACCACGGTGCCCGCTGTGTAGAGGAACAGGACCGGATGTTGTAAAGGTTATTTGTGCTGCTATTTCTGGTCCAGTGGTGGGAGGCGAGGGTCGCGGTGCCGCAGGTGGGAAGCTCTTCGGGGACATGCTGCCGGTCAGGACAGTGAGGGGCGCGTGTGACCCAAGGGAGGAGATGGCGGGGACACAAAAGGAGCTGCCTGTCACAAACTCCGCGTGCAGTTGACCACAGGGAGGCGGGGACGCGTCCAGCCCTTGCAGTTCTCAGAGACGCCACATGGTGTCCTCGGAGAGGCAGGCGTGGGCCTTGAGCTGTGGGGACCCCACCACCCCGCCAGCCGGTTTTCCTGGGAGGGGCAGTTTCCAGAGAAGAGAGAGGCACCCCTCTGCCCCCATCCTGTCCCCCAGCCACCCCACCCTGCAGCTTCCCCGCCCCCAGGGTCCCCAGCCACAGTTCCTGCCTGCCACCTCGCCTCTCAGACCCGTGTGATCTCAGGCAGTCGCCCAACCTCTGAGCCTCCTCAGCCTCTCCGAAGCGATTCCAGAAAGGTTATGAGCGAGCTCAGAGAGGGACAGGAAGCGGGTGGGGAGACAGAGGGCCACCAGATAGCAGAGGTGGCCTGGGTCTTGCTCATTTGGGCCAAGCGGCTCTCCTAGGCCTAGAAGGCGAGCGTCCGTCACAAGGCCTGGGACTGGGCCCTGCTGGGGTCTGGACTGGGTGGGACCCAAGGGTTACACCCCACAACTGCTCTGGAGTCTGGAAACAATGTCACTGTTTATTGGGGTGACATGTGCCCGTGTGGGGGCTCCGACGAGCAGCTTAGGGTTGAAGGCTTCCCAGCTCACCCCTCTCCCCTTGCTGAGGTCCCAGGCTGCCTGTCAGGCCCCCGGGGCCTCCTGAGCGGCAGCCCTCCGTCACCTTGTCTCTTGACCTCAGAGCATCTGGGGCGAGGCCGGCCTGCCGCTGACCCTCCGGGGAGCCCCTCACTTCTGGGAGGTCTCTTTCTGGAGAAGCAGGGAGTACCTGCGAATCCGGGTCCAGTGCTCCTGCTCCTGCACCTTCTTCTCCAGCTTCCGGAACCTGTGGGCCCCACACAGGTGGGGAGGAGAGGACACGGCTTTGTGCCGCGGCAGCCCCCTGCCACCCAGCTCCTGGGTCCCCGGGAAAGACCTTGACCACCCTGTGCTAATCTAAGAAACTCTCCGAATGTCACGTCTGCAGCACGTCTGCGTCCTTGGGACCCCCCCCCCCCCCCCCCCCCCGCCCCGGTACTCGAAATACCTTTACTGTGTGACAGCGACAGGGTGTGCACTTGGAGGCGGAAGGCGCCCCGACGGAAGGCGCGGTGCGCAGTCTGTGCACGTGGACCACCATTAACCACATCCGAATGCCCACGTTTCCTGGGAGTAGATGCTTCTAGAGCATCTACTAGTGTCACTGGCTGGATCCTGAGACCCGACCTTGACTGCCCACCTGCTCCAACTTACCGACCTTTGTCCTACATTCTTCCTTAAGCTCTTTTTTTTTTTTTTTAATATTTAATCTTGAGAGAGAGACACAAAGCAGGAGCAGGGGAGGGGCAGAGAGAGAGGGAGACACAGAATCCGATGTGTCTGATGTGGGGCTTGAACCCACGAACCGTGAGATCATGACCTGAGCCGAAGTCGGACGCTTAACTCAACTGAGTTAGGCGTCCCCAGGCGCCCCTAAAACATTTTTTAACTTGACAAAGTACTCTCTACTTTGCTTTTAAAAAAGCAAAGCATACCAGAGGGTATACAACTAGACGCAATCTCCCTCTCCCCTCAGATCCTTATTTTCTGTTCCCACAGCAACGGTAATTAACAGCTGCTTGTAGATCCTTGGAAATTGTTTACACACATACACGTGTAGACACGCAGAGAACCTTCTTTTCCCTTTTCTTAATTAAATGGCAGCGCGCCACGCACTGCAGTGCCCCCTGCTGTGCGCACGGAATCCGTGTCCCAGAAATTGTTTCCGGGAGGCACGCCCAGATCCGCCGCCGCAGTCTTTTCCCTGTTGGTGACACCCAGGGTGTCCACTCTTCGGCTCCTGCTGTCCGGGCTGCCGCGAACTCTGTGCCTGCGTGTGGGAGCGCCGGGCAGGGAGGGGGCAGAGCGTGCGCAGGTTACAGACTCGGGCTTTGAACCCGCACTGCTAGTGTCCGAACCCAGCTCCTCTGCTGACAGCTGGTGACTCTGGGAGGGCGATTTGACCTCATCAGCCTCAGCCTCCTCGATGTGCAGTGGGGACAATAATGATAGTAAAGAAATGAGCACGAAGCACATCGCACAGTCCCCGGCACACAGTAGGTGCTCAGTTAATTATAATACTACTTCTGCTGCCGATAAATAAGTGGACGTGAAATTTGGGGGGTCAGGAGGTCAAAACAACACGGATTCAATAAGGGACTGTCCAGGAGCGCTTGGCTGGCTCAGTTGGTGGAGCGTGCGACTCTTTTTTTTTTTTTTAAAGCTTATTTGTTTTGAGAGCGGGACAAGCAAGTGAGGGGCAAGAGGGAGAGGGAGAGAGAACCCCAAGCAGGCCCCGGGCTGTCAGCTTGAAGCCCAGCACAGGGCTTGAACCCACAGACCGTGAGATGGTGACCCGAGCCGGAAACCAAGAGTTGGACGCTCAACTGACTGAGCTACCCGGGTGCCCTGGAGACTGTAACTTTTTGATCTAGGGGTTGTGAGTTCGAGCCCCACGTTAGGTATAGAGATTACTTAAAAAAAAAATCTTAAAAAAAGAGCAGCCGCCCCAGGGCCAGCTGGACAGATGGCAAGTTTTAATGGGAGGCCCGAAGATAAAGTCATTCGTGTGTTCAAGACAACGTGGGTGATCTTCAAAATATACTGTTGGCGTGGGGCCCGTTCTCGGTGATCTGACGATGAAAATGGCTAGCCTTGTTGACCCTTCAGCGTGTGCCGGGCAGTGCCCTGTGCATACAACGCAGCTCCCGCCCATTTTACACAGGGAGACGCTGAGGCCCGCCTGTCACACCGCCAGAGGCCCCTGCTGTGCCCCGGTCATACTGCAGAGCTTAGAGCTTGCACCCCGAACTTGAGGCGCTTTACACCGGCCCCTCCGCGAAGCCCAAGGGAGAAGACAGAAAACGCCAGCTACCGGAGACTCGAAACTTCCGTCAGGCTAGATGAGCAACCGCAAATGCTCCCGCCCAGAGACAGACCAGGACGAGTTATCCGCAGCACATGGACACAGACCTCTTCAGAGAACATGAGAAACACACCCGGGGCCACCCAGGGAAGGAGTGAGGCGCGTACAGTATGTGTAACACAAAGATGCGCCGTGTCCTTCGTTGCCTAATGGAAATCGCAGTGAGCTCTCGGTTCCGGCCTGCCCAGGGGGCCAGGTGCCCAGGGGGCAGGTGCCGGCTCGTCCCAGAAGCCCGCCTGCTGGCAGACGCTGGGTGCTTGAACCCCACTCCTGCTGGGCTTTGTATCCCGCAAGGAATAAAGGGAGAGAGGAAGAGAGAAACAGAGAAAGACAAAGAGGAGAGAGAGAGGAAGGGGCGCTCTGTTTCTGTCTGCTTCCTGGTATCCGGAGACTTCTGTCTTGTGATCACGGTTGACCCAGCCAGGGACGGCAGAGGTGCCTGGAGGCCCAGGCTGGATGGGAGCAGGAGCCAGGCCTGGGGGAGGGGCGGGGCACATACTTGCCACTAACTGGCCTCCTGTTGAAGCCCCAAAGGCAGGCGCCCTTTCACACTGGCTGTTTATGCAAGTCCCAAGGGCGGGTTTTGTGAAACGGTTTGCAGATTACTGCCGGCCTGCGACCCTGAATGGATTGCCACAGAAGCCATTGCCTTGAAGCCTCACCTAGTTTTCGGGCCTACGGAAGGGGTTTCACACACGAGGAGGAAATAGGGAAAAACCGGGTCAGATTGGAATCCCTGGGACATGTGGGGGGTGAACAGCAGCAGGACCAGGTTAATGACAGTCTGGTTGTGGCTATATGGCTAGTCAGTGACTCCCCCCGCCCCCCAAACTGCTGTATGTTTGAACAGTTTCAAAATAAAATGTCAGAGCGGGGCTGTGGGGAGCTACTTTTTGGGAAAGCCCCAGATGTCAGACCTCAGAGCACTTAGAACAGGAAAAGCCTCCTTTAAATCAGTTTTTCCTAATGTATATTGCTGGGATCCAATCCGGAAAATGGGTTGTCACAAGGGATGTGATCCGAACACTGTGATCAGGCCCGCGTCAAAGTTCCGTCAAGCTGGGCTGGCCCCAACCACACAATGCGACCCCCTCCCAGCTCCTGCGGGGTCCCAGGACCCAGGGAGAACTTCCCTGAGCCTTTCTGTTCCCAGGCTCCCATGGCCAGGGTCAGCCCCAAGGACCCCAGGCCTCTCCCCTGACAATCCTCGCTGGCAGGGCAGTCATCGCCATCCCTCCCCGCTATGGGGCCACCCCAGGGAGGGGCTCTGGTGTGACACTTGAGGGCTAAGCTCTGCGGACAGGGAGGAAAGACTTCTGGAAAAGCAGGATGCCGCAGAGTCAATCCCATTTCTACGGGACCACAGACCAGAGGGGGCAGGGCGGAAAGGACCATCTTGTCTTTACGAGGGCGAGGGGTGAGGGCGGGCCCACCCCCAAGGGGGTGGGGAGATTCACTGCAGACATACACCCTCTCCACGGACGTGACATTGGCATATTTCCAAGGAAGTTTTTCTTAAAATTGAAAAAGAATTAAGTTATATTCTGGAGATCCAGAAAGCCAGATTTAAAAGCTGAACATGAAACATGATCTCAACTTAGTAAGAACACCCGAGGAAAACCCTGAAGGAAAGGCACTGACCTGTTAACAGCAGGGCTAGGGTTTTGGGGGACGGTCGTGGGTGGTCTCAAGGTTCTTTTTTGCGGATTTCTACAAGTGCGCGTGTAACTTCTATCAGCCGTAGTGAATCACTTGTTTGTTTTACACGGGGGAAGGGCCCTGTGACGGTCCTGGTTCCACGTGAAGCAGATTCCAGGGGCTCAGTAGGGCTCCGCAGGTGTCCGGGTACTAACCTCCGCTCGCCCATACCTTGGCCGAGGGTTGGAAATGTCAGTCGGGACCTGGGCAGCCGCAGCCGGAGTCGGCCGGGGCCCCAGCTGTCGGGCAGGAGGTGAGCCACCCAGCGCTGGATATGGCAGCCCGGGGTCCGTTCCCACAGGTCGGGTGGCCAGCTGGCTTTTAGGGGGAAGTGGGAAGGCTCGCCCTTTCCAGGTCGGAAAGGCAAGAAGTAGGGCGTTAAACTGGGAGGCAGAAGTGGAGACCGGCTCCATAGACACGGAGTTCTCTGGGCCTCCCTGGCCTGCAGAGACTCTGAGCCACGATGTGACACCCAGAACGGCCTCGCCGTGGCCGGGACCTAAACCCACACTCTTGACTTTCTTTTTTCTAAACCACTTTTTCAAATTTCCAAACAAATGTATTTTTCCTTTGGTAGAAAAGCTGCAAATAGGGAAAATGCAAATAGAAAAAAAAATCACACCTGCGTCATCACCCAAACAGAACTGCTGTTACTATCGGACACGTGTTTCCGGCCTCCTCCTCAGATCAGGATTATACTGTAAATAATATTTCATAACCTCTCCCCCCATCTTTTGTTTAGAAAAATTTCCAGCCCAACATAGAAGTTGCCAGTAGCACAGGGAGCCTGCACGGGTAGTCACCGATTGTGAACGTTCTGTGTCTGTCCCTTTGAGTGCTTTCCTGGGTTTCGCTGGTTGGTGACATTTTCCCTTCCTCTCTCTAAATCTTCTCCTGGTCTGTGCTTCGAAGTGCGCTGCAGACATCTCGACGCTGCACCCTTACGTGCGCCGGCGCCATGTCCTCAGAGTGAGTCGGGCTGTCCAGGGTCACAGTAAGAAACGGTAGCAGCCGGACGCTCTCGGGGAATCTTTTATCAGGGGCCAGGTCCACGGACCCCTCCTTCACTGTCCTCCTCGAGACCCACCCACAGACCATCTCCCAATGCTGATGGATGGGCTGCTTCCCTCCAGGAGATGCTGAAAGCCTCCAGGACCCCCCACCCCCAACGGCAACCCAGGAACTACATGTTGCCTGGAAATGCGGCCGTGGGAGCTCACAGCGCCACCTCGCGGTGGTGTTTAGAATTTCCCCAGACACGAACTGGAATTAATCCAGCATCCTTCCCGAACCTACCATTTACTGAGTGACCACCCAGTGCCTAGCACTGGACACATATTATCTCTGGAGTACCTATAAAACCTGAGGGCCAGGCACCATCGAAGTGTCCACTGCACAGCCTGGCGCACTGTAGGTGTTCAACACACCTGTTTAGAGCAAAGGAGGAAAAGGAGCTCTCAGAGGTGAAGGCACTCACCCAGGTCTCTCCGTTAGGAAGCGGGGGCATCGGATTTCAAACCTGAGTATCCTGGCCATTCCAGTTCATTCCTCTTGAGGCGAGAGTAAATAGAAAAAAGGGGAATGGTCGTAAAGGGATATTATGGGGACTGGAGAGATCAGAGAGTCTCAGAAGACCCTGGAAGGGAAGGGGTCACCAGAGTACCCTGCTCTGAGGAGGACCCAGGGCCCCGCTCGTGATCCCCTCCTGCCTAAAGTATATGGTGCGATCATGACAGAAACCTTCAGCAAGAATTTGCAAACCGCCAGAGATGTGTGGCAGATGCGTTAGGAGAGGCACCTGCCGGGGCCCCAGGGAGGCTCGGTCGGGTTGAGCTTCCGACTTCAGCTCAGGTCATGATCTTACAGTTCTTGAGTTCGAGCCCCACATCGGGCTCTGTGCTGACAGCTCAGAGCCTGGAGCCTGCTTCGGATTCTGTGTCTCCCTCTCTCTCTCTCAGCCTCCTCCACTCATGCTCCCCCCCTCAAAAATAAATAAACACTAGGGGTGCCTGGGTGGCTCAGTCGGTTGAGCATCTGACTTCAGCTCAGGTTATGATCTTATGGTTCGTGAGTTCGAGCCCCGCATCAGGTTTTGTGCTGATAGCTCGGATCCTGGAGTCTGCTTCGGATTCTGTGTGTGTGTCTCTCTTTCTCTGCCCCTCCCTGGCTTGTGCTCTGTCTGTCTGTCTGTCTGTCTCTCTCTCTCAAAAATAAATAAACATAAAAAATTTAAAAATAAATAAACACTAACAAATTAGAGAGAGAGAGAGACCTGCTCCTCCAGAGCAGACAGAGCACAGCTCCGCATGCGCTTACACAGAAAGGGCTGCAGGCAGGGGCCCTGCTGGCCTGGGCTTCACAGAAAGGAGAGAGGCAGGCAGCCAAACCCTTAGTCCAGACAACCGCTAAAGCACAGGGGACTTGGGCCAGGGGCTGGCGACTGGTGTCAATAAAGGGCCAGACGGTGAATGAGGCGGGCTTCATGGGTCGTGTGGTCTCTGTCACCAATGTTCAGGTCACGAGCAGCCACAAATGAGACGTAGCAAACGGGCTGAACCCAGCCCCCACCTTCAGCCCCTGTTTTCCATGACTGGCGTCTGATCATCCAAATACAGTTTTACAAAACCAAAGAGTTGAGAAAGTGGGAAGACAGGACAGACTTGACGAGGCGAAAGCAGCAACTGGCGGTCCTTCTTTACCAGCCTGAATCCGCGGCTCCCTTTGCTACCACCCGCACGGGAAAGCGGAGGGTGGCCCCCGGGTCACGACACGGGGCAGGCCCCTGCGGAAGGGGCAATCGAAACACGGATCTTAGCATCGGACACACTCCCCTAGTCCTCAATGCGGAGAACTCCCCGGGAGCAGGGACAGGAAGCAGACCAGGACCCTCCCTCTTCTGACCCAGGACCCTCCCTCTTCTGACCCAGGACCCTCCCTCTTCTGACCCGGGACCCTACCTCTTCTGGAGGAAAATCTCGCATCTTTTCTCCAAGGGCAGCCCCTGGGCGAAGGCCGTGCCATCGGCCGTGTCCGTTTGCGGCACGGTTCGAGGGTTGCAGATGTTTTCCAGGAGGGGGTAGGCCTCGAGGTTAAAACAGAAAATAGAATTCTGGACGTCCTTGGCGTTGTCATCGGATCCAATCTCATCAGGATGGTCCCCTGGGATGAAGCCAGGACACGGGGTTCGGTAGAGGGATGCCCTTCTCTGGGCGGCTCTCTGCTTGCAAAGGCTGGGTCATCGGGGCCGAGCCGTGAGGGGCTTTAGCTACGTGCTCGTGAGGGGCTAAGCAGCAGCGTCCTCTCGGCCTGTGGCTCAGGGCTGGCCAGCGGGGGAGAGGTTGGGGGCATCACGCTGTACTTTGGGAAGGGACGGAGGTCAGGCAAACAGCGCCCCCCAGAGCCCCCGCCCATACCTCGGAGCAGGAAACGTGGGTGGTGCAAAGACACGACGAACACGGGCTTCCAGGGCGCTGCCAGCCTGTGGGTTCTGGGCGGAGCAAAGGCACAGACGACCTGAGGCTTGGCCACGTCCATGAGCTGCACGGAGCCGCTCCTAGAAAAAGTCAGCACCTGGCAAGCAAGGAGATGGTGACAGGACTACTCTGTCACCCCCGTTTGGAAGAAGAGAAGCAGCTGGATGACAGAGACAACGGACTTGCTCGGGGAGCAGAGAGACATGTTCACCTCTCCGGCGACCCCAGCGGCAACAGGCCCTCTTCAGGGGCGCCGTCCGATCCTGGGCGGTGCACCCCCTCCCACCCCAGCTTGTCCTCCAGCTCGCAGGCATCCCAGCCAAGGAGCTGGCCCTCCACGTGGCCCGGGCTCAGTGCTGCCCTCGGCACTGGTACCCTTTTCTCCCTGCCTCGGAGACCCAGCTCCAGCCCGCGGCCCCTCCTGGCCCGGGATCTGAGCCTGGCCGCTCTCCTGCCTGGGCTCCTTCCTCCCTGTAGATGCACCTGCTAGACGCGCCCTGATCTCGTTGTGGTCCGGCTGCCGCACCCCGTCCCCGCCCCTCACACTGCAACACCCGAGAGTGTGTCCTGGCCCTGGCCGACCATCCTGTCACTTCCTCCCGAGAGCAGCCCCCTGCCCCCACTGACTTCTGGGGCTGTGGCAGTGACCCAGCATGGCACAGCCTCTCTCAGGGCAGCTGCGCAGTGACTGTCTTCCCGGTGGAACCGTGCCCTCCACCAGGGCAGTGACATGCTCTTTCGTCCCCGTGCACCCCAAAGCTAGTCTAGCGCCTTGCACTCACCCGGCCCTCACCAAGCAGGTTTTGAAAGGAAAACGGACACGCTGGCGGAGGAGCGAGAGGCGTGCGGAACCTACCATGCCGGGTAAGGCGGGGACCGGGGCCACGGCGCAGATGGCTTCGTCCAGGGACTTCACGGGGCTGCGGGGAACCAGACACACACACGTTCGTCCTGGACGGAGTGAAGGCTGTGCCACCCTCTCCTGGCCACGCCCCCAGGAGCGTAAATCAGTGTCAGGAGATGTGTGAGAGCTGGTTCAGAGTGGCAGGCGCGGGGAGCCCTCGCAGCACCCCCTGGGAGGAGCATGCCTCATTGGGACATATCATAGGACGGGATGCCACAGAGGCGGGAAAAGAGACTGCATTCACCAACATGTGCGACTCTCCTGAACAAGTCGCAGAATACACAGACCCAAGAAACAAGCTGGAGAATGCACAGCGTAGGATTCCCTTTACAGATTCCCCAGATGGGCACAGCTGAACAGTGTGTTACCTGGAGTTACGTGTGGCTGATTCTTATAGGAAAGTGAAGGAATGAGTGATGAATTTTGGAAAACGACATTGCCGATTGCAAAAGAAATTGGCCGTGATGTTTGGCAGCGACTCCCATCAAAAGGTGGCGTCAGTTTCCCCACTGCTTGACTGCGGGTGTGGCCACGTGACCTGGGGCTGCCCTGGCTTGCTGAGGGGACCCCTCAGGCCCTGGGGTGATGGAGGCTGACACGGCCTGCAGGAGCCACCGCGGGGAAGAGAACCGAGTGTGCTGGCCACGGCCACCCAACTGCCACCTATGCGAGTGAGGCCATCCCAGACCACCCAGCTCCAGCCCGGCTGCCGGAGCCTGAGCAAGACCAGTGGAAAAACTGGCCCAAATCGCTGGCCTGCGAGATCAGGGGCTAAACACTGACTGTCTTCTTAAGCCATTAAGTTGTGGAACGGCTTGTAATACATACAGCAACGACTACTAAGGGGGTCACCTCTGGGGAAGGGAGGGAAGGCTGTGACCCGGGACAGGCACACAGAGAGCCTTAACTGAAGTGGTGGTGATCTATTTCTTTTTTTTTTTTAATGTTTGTTTATTTTTGAGAGAGAGATGGAGAGGGAGAGAGAGAGGCACAGAGAAGGGAAGAGAGAATTCCAAGCAGGCTTTGCACTGTCCGTGCAGAGCCCGATGCAGGGCTCCAACCCATGAACCTGAGATCATGACTTGAGCCGAAACCAAGAGTCGATGCCTAACCGACTGAGCCACCCAGGCGCCCCGGAGATGATCTGTTTCTTAAGATTCATGATGGGTACAAGGTATTTTCTTCCTCCCTCCATCCTTCCCTCTCTCTGTCTCTGTCTCTCTCTACATAGACACCCAAATACGTAAACACACACACACATGCGACAATAGTGTGCCTGCATACAGGTGTGTATACCGCGATGCCCTGAATACACACACGCACTTATTACATAGCTCATTTGCATGCATATGTTCACAACCTAAGAAAAAAAGAGACACTTGAGACTATTTAAAATAGAAAGAGACCCTCCAGGAAACTAATAAAAGGCTATTTTGGCAGCAGTGACACTCTGGTCACGGGGGGCACAGAAGCTGTCCTTTGTGCTGCTGCACAGTTTTGTGAGAGGAGGTTCACGCTTGCCCGTGTGACGGACAGTGGGGACGTGGGAGGTCACAGGACGGGTGCCGACCCCAGAGCCTGCGGCCTCCAGCGGGGGAGCCGGTCCGTTTCGTCCGGCAGATCAGGTACCCCCTCCTGCACCCGGGCCACCGACCTCTCAGCCAGCACGCTCATGGTGGGTTCCTGGGTCCCCCTGGCTGTCACCAGGTGGAGAGAAGAATCCGTGCACAGCACCACACATTTCATCTGGGATTTCGCGGGCGCCTCGGGATACACGTTCTGTCCCTCGTGGACTAAGAAGTATTTGAGGAAGTGAATGCTCTGGCAGTAACATCCCTCGGGAAGAGCGATGACCCCGAGAGGGAAACCTGGGGAAAGAACAGCAGAGGCAGGGCAGCAGAGGGGGCGGAGGGCTGGCGCGGCCGCGGGCTCAGGGTCTGTGACCGGCAGGCACATGAGGGGTGTGAAGGCAAGACCCGGCAATGAGAGTCCTCTGAAAGTGAAGCCAGAAACCCCCAATGCCCAGGGAGGGGGGGTGCGGGGAGAAGAGCCCCCCTTCTACGTAAGGAAGGGAGTGGGGGGACGGGGTGGACCAGCCGCAGGGACGGGGCCACAGCCGGCACTGGGACAGGAGGAAAAGTGCCCTGGCAGGTGCGGAACCACAGCTGACCGCAGCAGGTCAAGGTGTCTCAGAGAGGAGGTGTATCTCAGAAGGAGAGGGTGTGTGTGTAGTCAGACAGTGTCCACAATGTATCCACACCCAGACAAATGAAAACAAGCCACTGAGCAAGTGGATGTGAAATGATGAACATTCTTCAGCCCTTTAAGTATCTTCCGCTGTCGTAAGGAAGCTGTGGGTGAGGAACTAAAACTCAAGAGCCTGCATAGGGATTTTTATGTCCCCACCACGTGGGCGGAGTGCCGGCTACTGGAAAGGACCACTGAATCCTTCAGATGGAAATAGCCCAGGCGAGGAGGGCACCCCTCTGACCTGACGGAAGGCTCCCCGAGATGGCCAGCAAGCAGGGCGCTCCCTCCGGCTCTCACCCATGCCAGGGCTGGAGGGCTGTCCCGGGGGGACGGGCCGCCTCCGCTCGGAGATGGAGCACACGGCCACTTGTGAGATGACAAGCCAGCGATTCAGTCATCACTTCACTTCCTCGCTGGAGAGCGAGACTGAGGGAACCGTCCTACCTCCGGGACCTGCCCCAGGGCGGGGCGCGGGCCGAGCACTGAACAACTACTCAGGGACCGGGGAAGTGTCAGCGCGTATCATGTTCAATAAGTGTTTGTCGAATGAATGAATGAGTGAGAGGAAGGCGTGATCAGCTCCCCGAGTTGACTTAAGATCACAGAGCGACAAACAGAAGGCCCAGAGCCTGCAGGGATCTCAGAGCTCCTCGGAGTCCCACCACCCAGAGGCCCCACCCCGGGGGGCAGGCAGAGGCGGGGGCTCACCTTCGGCCAGGTCCCACAGCGTGAGCACGCCGTCCGCACAGGCCAGCACCAGGTAGGAGCAGCAGCAGCTGAGCCGGGAGACGGTGATGGGCGAGGCACAGGGCCACACGCCCTCCGGGTCTAGTGGGGAGGACAGCAGTCGCTAGAACCCCGCCCCCACTGCCGCTGCACCTGCCCGCCGCCCCCACCCGCACAGCTCGAGGCCCAGTCTGGTCTCCCTGTCTGGGACACGGGCCAGGGCACCTGCTCGGTTCTCTGAAGTGCCCCCTCCTGCCTCAGGATAAAAGACCAGTGACACTGCTGTGACGCTGACGCTAACACTGAACGAGTCCTCACCAGGCTCTAAGCACCGTGATGAGCACCGTATGTATACCCTTTTGGTTAATTCTCACAAGAGCCCCCTGAGAGGAGTCCTGTCAGCACCCCTATTTCACAGATGAGGAGACTGAGGCAGAGAAGTGACCTGCCCAAGGTCAGAGCCTGAGTACAGAGGCTGAGATTCATGCCGCCGAGAGAGCGTTGGGAGGAGAGAAGATTCTTCCTTTGTGTGTTTTTAAACGTTAAAGTAGAATTCTAAAGAACAGCATCTGGGTACAGCTCGAGGGGTTACCGCAGAGTGAACTTGCTCACGTGACCACATCCATGAGTTTGTAAAAACCAAACAAAGGCCACTAAGGGGTGGTCCTAAGTGCCTTTCAACGTCAAAGAGCTTTCCCATACAGAAACCCTCTGGATTTTGCATGCGCCGCCAGCAGGGACGGTGTGAGGCATGAGCTCTGTGTTTCAGGTGAGAAAACAGGACAGGGGGCACGCAGTGACTGCCCGGGACCAGACCGCTCTCGGGCCGCTGGGCCGGGGCCGGATCTGGCCCCTGATGCCAAGACTCTTGCTACCTCAGCAGCCAAAGGAGCCCTGTGGACCCGATCGGGCTTTGTCCCTGTCGACCTATTCTCTTTAAGAAACAGGACCATTTAGGGGCGCCTGGGTGGCTCAGGTCATGATTTCGCAGTCTGTGAGTTCGAGCCCTGCGTCGGGCTCTGTGCTGACAGCTCGGAGCCTGGAGCCTGCTGCAGATTCTGTGTCTCCCTCTCTCTGTCCCTCCCCTGCTTGTGCTCTCTCTCTCAAAAATAAATAAACCTTAAAAGATTTAAAAAAACAGATGCGACCGTTCAGAGACGGAGGCTTGCGCTTGCACCACAGCCTCTGAGCACCCTGCTTCTGCCTGCACAGCTCTGGGCCCCTAAAGTGACGTGTCGGGCACATGCTCTCAGCTAAACCGGGGAAGGACATGTTCTCAGGCAACTAACTCCCCTCCCAGCAGCCAAGTACCGACTTTATCCTTCAGAGTTCGGTTAAGTGAATAGAAGAAGAAGTTGTGGCTTCCGGTCCAGTGTACGCCAAGGACACAGGCCACCCCTCGGGAAAGAAGAGAGGAAAGGGGTGTCACACAGCAGCGGGGTGCTCCCCGGTTTGTGCAGAAGGTGTTTGCCCGAGAGGAAGTCGGCTTGAAGCCAAAGGTGGTGTGCTCTAATGGCCGGCACCCGGCAGAGGGGTGGGCCTCCCGGGGAGGAGGGCTGAGCGCCCCCGGGAAGGCTGTCTGCATGGCCAGCTCGCCTTCCCGGGTGAGGAGGACTGTCACGCTGCCCGTCGTCTAGATAATTCATGCCCTCTTGGCTGTCAGTGTCTTAAATCCCATGTTCTGCAGAATGAATTCGTGTCCAGAGCGGCCTGGCAGGATATGTGCTCAGACCCTCCTCCCTAAAGACAACATGGCCTCCACTGTCAGGGCGTCTGGGCCGGGGCACCACGTGTCCAGACGCCGGTAAGTGGCGGCCGACTTTCCCGCTCGTTCCCACCAGGCAGGGGTTGCACAGGCGCTCCCCGTGTGGACCACCTGCCCGGGATCCCCACCTGCGTCGTGTTCATGTACCTGAGGGGCTCCTGACGTCCGCTGGCATGGCGGTTATGCAGCTGGGGAGGAGGAAGTAAAACGTGGCCGTGCTGGGGGAGGAAAGAGACCTAGTCAGCCACGGCAGGCTCCTTGGCGAAGAGAGACCCCGGCAGAGCCTTGGTACTGAAACCAGAAATGGGTCATCAGGATGGACCTTCCCAGGGGTGCAGGGCCATCAAGTGAATCACGTGGTGTGTGTGCCGGACCTGGTGGCCGCAGACCTGGGGAGTTGGTGAGGACAGGGGCAGGCCGAGGCGCGGGTGTCACTCCCCAGCTGGGAACCGCACCCAGCACCCAGCAGAACCTTCTCTATCCTTGGGGGGGAGATCCCTTAGCGGCCAGACTTGGCTGTTGTGAACACACGCTCCCTTATGCTGGGGGCAATCCGACCAGGGTGGGCTGGTACATCGCTGTCCTTAAAGACAACCAACCCGTTTCCGGATTTATAGAGTTTGCAGCTTCTTGGGGTATAAAGACTCCCACCACAGACCAGACGTTAGCAGCAGTTTCACAGCTAGCCTGCAGAATTCCTGAATACCCTGCTGGGTCCTCCTGGGGCCCAGGTCAGGGCTCTGGTAACTGCTAGGAGGCGCAGCCCTAGGAGTTTGTGGCCTGAGGTGAGAGATTCAAGGTGCGCTTGACAGCAAGATGAGAGGTTTCTCTTCCTGTGTGAGGCAAGAAGGTTCCTGAGCTCCAGGGTCGCTGTGAGGAGAGCCGCTTCCTAACACCGGCTCCGGCTCCGCCGGATCCTTCAAAGCCTTGGGCTCGGTGTTTGCAGCCACGGCAGGGGACTGCTGAGCCCCACCTGCCGCCTAAGGTCCCCCAGTATTCTAGTAAGTCTACATTGATAGGTTACATTTAGAAAGACTGGATGGGAATGGAGGAAAAAGTGGACAGTGGCGACTTTTACTTCTGTCTTTATGCTCTTCTGTGTTGTCTAATCAGGGGGAAAAAACTTTTTTTTTACAGAGAAGATATACATAAAAGTGTAAAATAAACTCTACTTCTCATCTCCATAGATGTCTAGTCCCTCTCTGAAATCCACGTGATCAGCCTTTGTTCTAACTCTGTTTGAACAATTCCCACACACCTTTTCAAAAACTGCTGCTGAAAATTCTCCGGGAAATCCCCCGATCCAGAAAGAGCCTTTTTTTTTTTCTGTTTTTTAAATGTTTTATTTATTTTTGAGAGAGAGAGAGAGAGAGAGAGAGAGAAAGAGCGTAAATAGGGGAGGGTCAGAGAGAGAGGGAGACTCAGAAAAGGAAGCCAGGCTCCAGGCTGTGAGCACAGAGCTGGATGCGGGGCTCGAACCCACGACTCGTAAGATCGTGACCTGAGCCGAAGTCGGACGCCCACCCAACTGAGCCACCCAGGTGCCTCCAGAAAGAGCTTTTAAACCGTGGATTAATTCAAGTGCTGGGGTTGATTCCTGCGCGTGTCCTGAGAGGAGGCACTCTGCCCGCCCCCCCCCCCCCCACAAGCCGGCTCCGGGGGAGGCGGGGCCTCCTTCTCACTCACCTGAGCCGCGGCTCCTCCTCCCACTCCTCCTCCTGGTGCTTCTTGAAGGCGGCTTTGAAGACGGCCGCCTGCTGCTCCCACTGACAGTCCTTGATGAAGTGGTTCTGCCCTGAGCCCAGCCCCGAGCAGTCCTCTATCTTTGCGAAGACTTCCAGGGGGCTTTTAAAGGTGGTACCTAGGCGCGAAAGATCCCAGAACTGGTGAAACCATGGTACTTGTTCCCCCTTCCTGACTTTCCCTTCCTTCCTCCACACTTTGCAGTTTCCTGCAGAATCCCTAGTCCTCAGAAATCCATCTGGGAAGCCAGGGTTCCGTCTTCTCCCCGCCTCTTCCCTACTCAGCCTGCTCAGGGAGCACAGGCGAAGGGCCGCCCCCTGCCTCCTCCTCCAGCCTCACCATCACTGCCTGCTTCTGGATGCCCGGATACCCAAACGAGGCCAAAGAAATGTTCATGAGGTCACTAGAGACCGTAGATGGCCCCTGCTGTCTTCCCCGCCCTGCAAGGCCCCAAACGCCTGGGTTCCCCGCAGCTGCTGCGGGGCCCACAGAGGCAGACAGACCCAGCCTCCCCCTGTGCTGACGTCTATCGGACTACCTTCCCTCAGCCATCTCCCTCCTCTGCCAATCACTTTTCTTACCCTCCCCTTCCCCCGAAAACCCTTCATGTCCTTCTTTTCTCAACTGCTCCTAAATCCACAGTAAAATGGGATTTTATTTTCCAGGTTCCCACCCCAGCTTTCAGATGGAGGGTGCCCAGGAGGCCCCCCAGGGCCCCTTCGCCAGAAGCAACCATTGTTATCCGTTTCTCGCATACGTTTCTACAAGGAGACCCCTTTTGTATGAACAAATGGTAGCTCAGGACACACTAGTAGTTCCCCCAAGGGTGGTTCCTCCATCAGGGGCTCAACCAGAACTTGTTAGAAATGCAGATTCCGGGGCTCCACCCCAGCCGGCTGGAACACAGACTCGGTGGCTGCGGCCCAGCATTCTGGATTTTAACAGGTTCTCCAGGCGAGTCGGGTCCAGCTCAAGTCTGAGAACTGCTCCTCTATGCTAGCCCGCTTGCGCCTTCCGTCCCAAATGGCTTGGCGCTCGCCTCCTTTCAGTACTGCAGACCGTCCTTACTGCTGCTGTTTTTCATTTACTCACCCTTTTTCTTATTGTGAAATAGAACACATTCAGCAAAGAGCATAAAAAATACGGATCTTAATAAATTATTGTAACGCAAATGCCTGTCTCTACTCAGGTCCAGAGCCAGAACACCGCCTTCTCCCTGGAAGCTCCGTGGGGCCCGTCTCCGGCCACAGCCCCCTGGTGAGAGCGCCCATTCTCCGGGCCTTTCCGTGAGTGCTGCATTAAGTTCGGCTTACCTTTGCTCTCTGAATGAGAGAGCGCTATTTCGGCTGCTCCTGAACATTCTTCACAGATGGGATTATAAAGAGTTAACTCTGCGTCTGCCCTCTTTTGCTTAATGTTGTGAGGTTTGTCTATGTGATAGTAGTCTGTTCCTTTTTATTGATAGTGGTCCATCAGGCGAGTATCTGCTCTCTTGTCGACGGACACTTTGCCTGTCTCACGTCTGGGTGTGGAGAATCAGTCCCTGCTGCGTCTTGCACACGCCTCTGCGTACGCATTTACCTGTCAGATATATACCTCGGAGGGGGGTGACCGCGTCACCCTGGCTTGCTCAGGAGTTCCGTGGTTTTAGCACCGGCAGCCCCACATCCGAGTAAACCAACCCCTCCTTCCCAGACAAGCTGTGTGGCCGGCCACACCGCCTGAGTGTAAGCACTGGGTCTCAGGGTACAAATGAGTGTCAACATCACTAGATCATACCAAACTGTTTTCCAAAGTGGTTGTGCTGATTTTTACTGCTAACCTCAGTCTACGGGAGGTCTGGTTATTCCATATCCTCACCACCTTGGTACGGTTCGCCTCTTTAAAGTGTTGCCGTGGTGATGGGTGTGGAGTGGTAGCTCATTATGGTTTTAATTTGCATTTCCATGGTAACTAATGATGTTGAGGACATATGTTCACGTGTTTATTGGCCATTTGCATAATCTCCCTGTTTTATACTGGAGTATCTCTTTTCCTTAATAAGTTGTAGGAATTCTTTATGGAGTCTCAATATGGGCCATTCATAGGTTTTATGTGTTTTGCAAATATCTTCTCCCACTGCAGTAGCTCTTTCATGCTTTTAATGATGTTTTAGGATGACTAGAAGTCCTTAATTTTAGTAGCCAAATAGATCAGATTTTTCTTTTATTATACGTCCTTTTTGTGTTTTGTTGAAAAAGTCTTTCCCTACCCAGAAACCATAAAGATACTGTCTTACATTATTTTCTAAGAGCTTCATTGTTTTGTCTTTCATATTTGCTCTTATGGGTCATCTGCAATTTATTTTTGTGTACGGTGTGAGGCAGGAGCCAAGTCTCACTTCTGTTTCCATATGGACACCCAACACCATTTATTGAAATGACCATCCTTTCTCCCCTGCTCTGTAATGTCACCTCTGTCAAGTATCACGTGTCCATTTATGCCTTCGTCTGTTCTGGCCTATCATGTTTCACTCCTCTATTTTTCTATCTACTATATTCTGTCTACAATGTCTATCTGTATGTCTATATTTTATCTACTATCCACTGATCTATTTTTCTATCTTGTTTTACTGCAGTTTTATAATAAGGCTTGATGGAGCAAACCATATCATCATGTTCTTTTACAAGAGTGAGTTGGCTATTCTTGGCCTTTTGAATTTCCTTCTCTGGTTTTGATAGTTGCAAAGTATTCCTTTGGGTGAGTGCACCAGATTGTATTTAATTTTGCCTCGTAAATAGTGCTGCAGTGAACATTCCTACAGACATATCTTTGAGGTTATGGGCAGGTGTTGAGAGGATATACTCTACCCTCCGCCTACGATGGACTTCTCCTCTACCCCCACTTGTCCTTTAAAACCCTCCCAAATGTCCCTTCCGTTGATAAGGCCTTTGCCTACTCTGTGGGAAGGGTTCGTCACTTTTTCCTCTATGTTTTCATGGTCCTAAATGTTCCCCGTTGCTGCACTTCTCACATCCTTCAATGCTGCTTTCCTCTCATTTTCCCTTGGTAGGAAAGCAGCTTTTAGAGTATGGAAGAGGTGTCTTGCTCATCTGTGCTTGGTGCGCACCGGCACTCAGCAAATCCTGATGAGTGCACTGTAACGTAGGAAGATAGAAATGAACTCCAGCTAGATTCCTCTTTTTCCTGATTTTCCAATTCTGTTAGTTAACTGTGTCCTTGTAACATTTACATTTTTGTCCTTAGATCCCAGAGTTTATGACTTTAAAAAAAAATTTCCTTCTCAGAACTATACTTTTAATTTAGGTATTGCTGATAATAGCTAGAAAAGATGGGAAATGTGAAGGAAAGCAAAGAAAGAAAAAAAACAGAAATGTCAGAAAGAAAGAGAGTATTAGTTGAATTATACTAACCGGTAATTGGTTTGGGTGGTTTGATCTTCATTATATGAACTGGAGGACTCAGCTTAATGTCTCCTCTAACACAAGTGTTTACATCCTACAAGAAGGAAAAGGCACAGTTAATAAGCCAACAAAGGAGATATATCAGAATTATTAAAAACACATCCCAAAAGAAGACAGAAAAAGAGGGAAGAGGAAGAAAAACAGATGAGACAAATAGAAAGTAAATGCAAAGTGATTTATTTAAATCCAAAGAATCAACAATCACATTAAATATAAATGGCCTAACTACTCAATTAAAAGGTAGAGATTGTCAGATTGTATAAAAAGGTAAGGCCCAGGGTGCCTGCCTGGCTCAGTCCATTAAGCTTCCGACTTTGGCTCAGGTCATGATCTCATGGTTTATGGATTAGAGCCCTGTATTGGGCTCTCTGCTGTCAGGACAGAGCCCTCTTCAGATCCTCTGTCCCCCTCCCTCTCTGTCCCTCCACTGTTCTCTCTCTCTCAAAATAAACAAACACTAAAAATGTTTTAAAAAGATTGTTTCAACATTAGTAAATCTATTAATGCAATCCACTACATTAGCAAATTAAAGAAGAAAGGTCTTCTCAAAAGATGAGGAGAAAGCATTTGGTGAAGGTCAATGTCCATTCCTAATTTAAAAAAATTAATGTTTTTTATTTTTGACAGAAAGAGAGAGAAAGAGAGAGACAAAATGTGAGTGGGGGAGGGGCAGTGAGCGAGGGAGACACAGAATCTGAAGCAGGCTCCAGGCTCTGAGCCGCCAGCACAGCCCGATGTGGGGCTCGAACCCATGAACCAAGAGACCATGACCTAAGCCAAAGTCAAACGTTTAACTGACAGAGCCACCTAGGCACCCCAATGTCCATTCCTAATTAAAACAAACAAACAAAACTCAGCAAAGGAAGGCTAGAAGAACACATGCTTATCTTGATAAAGGATAATTATATTAAACACCTATAGTGAGCTGCAGGCACATGGTGAAACACTTGGAGCACCCTGGTCACATCCTGGATGGTCTACTATATCACCATGCCTATTCAACATCTTACTAGCGATCCTAGAACACGGAACAAGGCGAGAACAATAAATAGGAGAAGCAAATACGTGAGAGAGGAAGTTGTCAGTATTTACAGTGTCAGCTGGCAAAGCATTAGAACTTCAGTAAAAAGGCCAACAGTCCTGAGACCAGGGTAAAGGGAGCGAGGCGCTTTAAGGAGGCCCGCCCCCTTAGGTGCCCATCCCACATGTGCAGGACCCTGACACTGTCTGTGTTTTGCTGACCTCACTGTAATCTTGTGGAGTCCTGGCTCCAACATTTCCAGTGCCTACCCTCCCTTGGTTCCTTCCAGTTCTCTCAAACTTGAGGTCCGTCCAACTGCTTTGCTGCAGCTAAGTTGATGAATACGGATACAGCCTTGGACTAGCACTAACTAGCTGGAAAGTATAGATGGTAGTGTCAGCATTTAACATGTCACACCTCTCCTTCCTGAAACCTCATTAAAATGACAGGAAGGTACTTAAAAAAATTTTTTTAAATGTTTTTTAAAATTTATTTTTGAGAGACAGAGAGAGAACAGTGAGCAGGGGAGGGTCAGAGAGAGAGGGAGATACAGAGCCCAATACAGAGCTCAAACCCACAATCGTGAGATCATGACCTGAGCTGAAGCCGGACGCTTAACTGACTGACCCAACCAGGTGCCCCAGGAAGGTACTTTTTAAGAAAGGAATAGGGGCACCTGGGTGGCTCAGCCAGTTAAGCGTCTGACTTGGGCTCAGGTCACAATCTCAGGGTTTGTGGGTTCAGGCCCCACATCGCGCTCTGTGCTGATGGCTCAGGGCCTGGAGCCTGCCTCTGTCTCCCTCACTTTCTGCCTTCCCCCGCTTGTGCTCCCTCTCTCTCAAAAATAAAAATAAACATTAAAAAATGTTAAAGGAATAAACTCGTAAGGAATAAAAGAATAAAAGGGAAACAAAAGCAAGAAACTTTTGAACTTGGGAAGCAGGTGGCTAAATGATTTAGCAGACCCAAGAAAGGCAGATCTGAACCAGTGCGGGAGAAAACCTAGGAGCCACTTGATTCACGTCACAAAGGCCCTAAGATTCAAGAAAATGACAGCTCCAAGTATCTCTGGATTCAACAGGATTGGCTGAAAATCTCTTTAAGATACTTTTAAACTCTGAGACTCCCTAAGTCCATGCAGCTGACAGAATGAAGTTGAAGTTTACATAGTAAATGTTGAGGTCACCCCCAACCCGCACCCCCAAGCCATCTTCCCCACCAGCCTCTGCGACTCAGGTGAGAGCTGCTGGATTGGCTGGGCTAAGAGAGGCCCCGCCCACACCCTCCCCCAGGAGCCGCGCCCAGCCTGGGGGCGTCATGTGCCCTGGCTTTCCAGCGAGTCTGTGAGCATCTGTGTTTCATGTCCACTTATCTTGTAGATACATTAGCAAGCCTAAAAGAGGTTATTTTTGGGGTCTGGGAATGCTCAAATATTTTCCCATATAAATTAGTGGTAATTGCTTCTTCTCTTCACCCCATTTTGGCTTAGGGAATGTGTTTCATAGGCAAGCTCTACTTTCAGATAGCGGGGGGGGGGGGGGGGGGGGGGGGGGGGGGGGGGGGGGGGGTGGGAAACCTGTGCTCTCCAAGACAGGACAGGAGCGTTTCCTGACGCTAAAGCCCAGTCGGGGGAACCCTTTAGCAAAACCACAGTTAACAAGCCCCACCCATGCCCAGAGGGCTGGCTTCCCATCAGTTTCTCAGTGACCCCTACCCTTAGAGAGTAGAGAGCTAAGTACCACCAGACAAGTGAAAAAAGTGTCTGTTTGGAAAGACAGAGACCAAAGCAAAAAGGAAGAAGAAAAGCAACTCTGGGGAAATAGACCATACACGGAGAAGAAACATCAAAAATTGTCACAAATGTTCTCAGGGAGGCTGTAACATTTATGAAAGAAAGAAAAAAAGGGGGGGCTCTTATAAATGAAAATATCACAGCAAAAATGAAAAGCTCAGTGAGAGAGTGGAGAGACTGCGCAGATGGGCTCCCCCTAAACGTAGAACAACAACAAAAGTATGGAAGATAGAACAGAAAATCTACAATAAGGTGACCAGGCTAGCACATGGCATTGATGAGATTAGAATCCTGGGACTTTTGCCCATTAAGGTCTTGCTGTGGGCAGATAAGTATTTTAATGGAACAGGATAAAGAATACAGAAATATATATAGGAATGATAAAAGATCACATGTCAAAACAAATGGGAAAAGATAACACAAAAATATTTGCATGGCGATTGGCTATTTGAAAAAAACAGATAAAAGTTTGCCCCTTCCTCAGGCTGTTCACAAAAGACATTCCCCTATGAATTAAAGAGGGAGATGTCAAAAATGAAACCTGAAATTATTAGAAGAAACCAAAGGAGAATTTATTTATAACCTTGAGGTAGGGAAAGCCTTCTTAAGTGAAATGGGTATAAAATAAAGGTAGAAAATTCCGACTATCAAAACTTAAAACTTCTTTACAACAGAAAAGCATATAAACAAACTGGAAGAAAATATTACGAGCAAATGATACAGGCAGGCAATTCAAAGAAAACCTCAGTGGCCAATAAAAAATATGAAGAGATCAGTGAAAATTACATGAGATGCCATTATTCTCCATTAGTTTGCGTGCGCGCACACACACAGATATAATATCAAGGTCAATGAGGCTTAACTTCAAAAACATTTTTTAAACATCTAATTTATTTTTGAGAGACAAAGAGACAAGCTCAAGCAGGGGAGGGGCAGAGAGAGAGGGAGACACAGAATCTGAAGCAGGCTCCAGGCTCTGAGCTGTCAGCACAGAGCCCGATGTGGGGCTTGAACCCATGAACTGTGAGATCATGACCTGAGCAAAAGTCAGATGCTTAACCAACTGAAACACCCAGGCACCGTAATGTTTATTTTTGAGAGAGAGCTCACGTGCACACCTACGTGTGCCCGCTTGAGCGGAGTAGGTGGGGGGGGCGGTGAGGGAGCAGAGAGAGAGGGGGACAGAGGATCTAAAGCAGGCCCCATGCCGACAGCGCAGAGCCCAGTGCGGGGCTCAGACTCACAAAGCGTGAGATCATGACCTGAGTTGAAGTTGGGTGCTTAACCAACTGAGCCACCCAGGTGCTGCCCAAACTATATTTTTTAAAGTAAGTGGATATAAGAATAAAATTGTACACTGAAATTGAGAAAACACACATCGAGCTAATAGTGGTGATGACCTGTGCGGAGGCCTGCTCTCTCTGAATTACCCGGCTTTTTCTAGAGTGATGTGCTCACGTACTGGTTGTACAGTTTGAAACATAAGGTAATTTATAAAGGTTGAAAAGAGAGGGGTCTAGAGAGACTTCCATTTGGGGGTCACCACGACTGTAAGCCTGAGTCCTCCCAAGAGCTGAGCCCCTGGAAAGCATGGGGTGCACTTGGCCTCCAAGGGAGAGCCGGGAAGCCCCCCGGGGAGGCCATTCTGATCTCTGAGGTGTCCCAGGACAAAGATGGGGCCTGGGATTACACATTTTAGGGGGCGCTGTAAAAGAAAGAACACAAAATTTTCAACACAGCATGCCCATGGCCACCCTGATACCACCCAGGATGGGGGGAAAGGTGACAGGGGAAGTCTGAGTGAAAACAAACAGTGGTCCTAAGTGACTGTGGTTAAGATATTACTTTTGTTAATTTGACAAAAGAATACATGTGAACACGTTGGAAGGACCCCTCGCGGGGCCTTGGAAGGGGCCATACAAGCGAGGGTCCCTGACTTTAACCTCCTGTGCCTTCTTGGAAGCCCGTCTCTGGACAAATGACTTGGGGCAGTTATCCTCAGGGATGAGGGACCGGTCTCCACGGACACGAGGCACGAGATTAAGTCACAGAGAATCTGAAAAGAGTACGGTGGGGGACATTTTACTGGGATACTCGACACTTAAAGTAACTTTCAGGTCGTACTGAAAATCTGTGGCATGCAACTTGAATCTGTCTCCCGGACATTTTCTTTCAAGTTCCTTACCGTTTCCAAATTATCCGAAGTCACGGAATCAAGAGTATTCTGAGGATAAAAAGTGAGAAATTAATTCACAATAGTGCCCCGGAGCTGGCGCGTTAGTTGGTTGCTTCTCAGTGTGTGGAAACCGGGCGAATGATGAGAAACATCCCCTTTCCAGGGTCGTGTCCCAGCTGCATGATGGATTAAGCCTCAAAAAATGTATCTGCGGGATAGTGACTATGATACTGTGCGGTTGGTTCATAAGGTTGGTTAATAAGGAGAGGAAGGTATGTTCTTAACAATCCAGAAAATGATCATCTAGTTAATTAAAAAAAAAATCTCATGCACAGAAGGATAACTAAAAATCAAGGTAGTATGTGGGGAAATGGCAAAAACGAGGTACAAGAAATACATTCCGGAAGAGTTTAGAGGAGGAGGAGGTCTGGGCTGGTAACTCCCCGTGGTCAGGGCTACACCCCTGCTCTGAAACATTCACTGGGAGGAAAGGCATTTGTCTGAGGCCACTCGGGGAACTCAGCCGTGCATGGGAGTCTCAGTCTCGCTCTCCCGTATTAATAACTTCACACGTCTTTAGCACCTGATACGGTGTGCTTTAAGAGTTCACCCAGTTAATAATTGTTGTTGGTGAAAAATGAGTCAGTGCATATCGGACGGATGAGCAGATCAGGTCTCTAAATAACATTTGCCGAGGAACCATATTTTAAAGACACAGCACAAGACCCACGTAGAATGAACAGGAACTGGGGCCGGGGCTGGCTCCGGTGGCGGAGCGCGGCCCCCTAGATTTCAGGGTTGTGGTTTCGAGCCCTGTGTTGGAAATAGAGATTACGTAAAAAAATAAATAAAAACAAATAAACTGAAATGGTAGCGTTCCTAATTTCTACGAATAATATGAACAGTGTATGCGCTGTGTCCCTGCGTATCGAGAACAGCCTGCTTATCCCACAGTCTGGGAAGTTCCGTGGAATGCAAGGCGCGAACCAGATGGGGAAAAAAGTCCCCAATGAGGCAGAGTCAGGATCAAAGACGCCCCGGCCCCCGGGGGATAGCGGGGAGCGGCCTTGGTGCAGAGCCAGCTCTCAGACAAGAGACAGGTGAGGCTCCTACCTGTCGAGACACCTCTATTTTTTATTTTTCATTTATTTTTTATTTTTTTTTTTGCAAAAGCAAAGGGCTTTATTACGGGTTTAGGCTCGCCGGGGCCTAAACTTGGGCTCACAGACTTTACAGGCGTGGTGGATCCATGCTGAGAGCCAAGACACCTCTATTTTTTATTTTTCATTTATTTTTTATTTTTTTTTTTGCAAAAGCAAAGGGCTTTATTACGGGTTTAGGCTCGCCGGGGCCTAAACTTGGGCTCACAGACTTTACAGGCGTGGTGGATCCATGCTGAGAGCCAAGACACCTCTATTTTTTAATATCTTATTTTAACCAAAGCAAATCGACTTTGGAGTCATGGCCATGGGCATGCCTGTTGTCCTCTCTCACAACCTCCACAGGGCCCCATTCATCTTGAAATTCCAAGGAGGATTTCACCGGGATGTGGGTCAAGGGTAAGGAGAAACCTGCCAGTGGAAAAGGGAGAGGTTTCCTACCAGTTGGTGCTGTTTGACTTTCTTCTTTGGATTTACGGCGAGTTGGGGGTGCTCCAGTTCCTTGACCCAAGACTCCTTGGGCAGTTTATACACATCCAGCCAAACCTCTCCGGCGCCTGCATTGGGAAACCAAGCAATCATTGAGCAACTGCGGGCAGGCGACAAGTGTCCTGTGAGGAACGGCCTGTCTTCTCAGAACCCCTGGCCCGGAGACCCGCAGGCACCCTCGGAACTTTGGCGAACTGAAGGAGATGTCATTGCAAGTCCTCGCTCGTGGAGAGCCCCTCCCGTCGGGCCTCCGCCGTCTGAAGGGCATAGGTCCCCTCATGCCCACAGCACTGAGATAAATAACCGTTTTTAACCAAGCTGTGTGCTCTGCCTGGTGCCCGTGTGTTCTAGGCTCCAAATGGTAAATTCTACGGACATTTTGTCTTATGGCTTTTCCTGTCTGGGGAGGAAGGTGGTATAAACGGATTCAGTAACTGAGAGGGGCATGGCTCAGGGCTAGAATTGGGAGAGACCCCTTCCGAGCATTCTTCTGGCTGATGTTAGAGGAAGTCACGACCCGGGGAAGAGGCTGTGGGGCTTTAACTCGTCATGGAAACACACTCAGCTTCTGGACAGACATCCTGTCGACCTGGGGAGGCTTGCTTTCCCGTGGTGTGGGGATGTGGCTAAGCGTTTCTTCTAAAAAGTAATCATCTGGACACCTGGATTTCAGACTTCCGGTCTCCAGACCTGTGAGAGGATACATGTCTTTGGTTTTGAGCCGCCCAGTTTGCGGTACTTGGCTGGGGCGGCCCCGGGGAACCGCTATGGACTATAAAGGCTTCCTGTGATGCAGAAACCATTATGAAGCTTATGTTTCTCAGGCACTTCACAGTTGAGGGCCTCAGGGCAAGAATATAAATAGAGGCCTGGACTTAACAATCAAGCTCACCATCACTTGAATAAAATATGTCCCAGCACCACAGTGATAATTACAGCACGGAAGACCCAAGGCTGGGATTGGTGGGCCATACTTTAAGGGGAAACAGCATATGTGCGTTGCCCCCAAATTCTTTGATCCTCCTACCTCTAGGAAGAGAGGCTTAGATCCTCTGCCCCAGACTGTGGTCTGGGCGTGGTGACTTGCTTCTAACAGAGTTTGGGAAGGGAAGTGTCTTATCCGTGGAGGAAGCCAGCACACAGCAGTTAAGTACGCGGTGTCGCCGGCACATATATCCTGATGTTCGGTGACAAGAGGCCTTCCCCTGTGGCCTCTGCCCTAAATCCTTAACCCCAGTTGAATCACGAGGAAAATATCAGGCAAATTGAAACTGAGGGACATTGTGCAAAATATCTGATCGGTATTCTTTAAAAAAGTGTCAAGGTCATGAAAACCAGAGTCCAAGAAATTGTCACAGGTGGTATAAGACGAAGAAGACACGATGAGTAAATAGAATATGATATCCTGGATTGAGCCTTGGAATTAATGGAAAAACTGGTGAAATATGGGGGGGGGACCCTTTAGTTAATAGTATTATACCAATGTCCTTGCTTAGTTTTGACAAATGGTCACGTTAAATGTCGGCAGTGGGGAGGGTGGGCGAAGGGTACAGGGGAGGTCTGGACCCATGTTTATAGCTCTTCTGTAAATCTTCACAATGCTTCTGTAAGTTATTTCTAAATAACGAGTTTGGGGGAAAGGTGGCTGTCTGGAAGAGACTACAGCTCTGAACCTTTTCAACAGCCGTTGGTGAACCTTGCCTTGTAGGAGGAAGGCTGCAAAGTCCCCTCCGTGAGAGATCTCCATCCTCAGACAGGTCGTTTGCTTGCTGGTATCATCCTGAAGAGAAGACAGGGGCGGAAAGAGGGAGCTCAGCCTGAGGGCAGGGAGGAATGTGTTTCAGGGTCTTTGGGGAACATAAATCCTTTGAAAGCTTGTGACACAAAACGCTGCCTCAGACGGCTTCATACTTCCCACGTCTGTACAGGAGTTTGACGAGATCCTATGTAAAGAAGCAGAACTCGATTTTCTGCCTAAACGTTTTTGGACTCACTTCCTGGTTTCTTAATTACCCCGGATGATTGTGGTGATTGCATACTCTGTACTCCTGGTCACATCTGCAAACTCGAAAGACCGGTGCCCGCACTCAGTTACTCAGGATGAGATGAAGTGAGTTCTACGGGATACTGAAAACTGGTCAGTTACTTGAAGGAAGGCTCTCTCTGGACCCGAGCAGGGCCTCCCCTGTCCCAGCTACTGTAACCACATACCGTGGGCTGGACGGCCTACAGACAGTAAACCCATGTCTCTCACAGTCCCGGAGGCTGGAAATCCAAGATTTCCACGGACTTCAAGAGCCTGGCCGATGCAGTGCCTGTTAAGGCCCTGTTTCCTGGTTCAGGATTTCCTGCCTGCCACCTTTCCGGTGTGTCAGCACATAATCCCTTGCCCTTACCCTTGAAGGCTCTGTCTTCATGACCTAAACACCTCCCAAAGGCCCCACCTCCTAATGTCATCACAGTGGGGATTAGGATTTCAACCCGAATTTTGCAAGGACATAAACATCCAGTCCATAGCAAGTGGAGACTGACTGTAAGCCTAGTATGAAACCTACTCCAAGTTCAGTCAGGCGAGAGACTCCATGTTTATGGTCGTCTGTGGCTTGCTTTTTAATTTTCTTAACTGTGTCTTTATAATAACAAAGAGAATTATTATTATTAGTAGTAGTAGTAGTATTTTAAGTTTATTTTGAGAGAGAGGATGAGCAGGGGAGGGACAGAGACAGAGGGGACAGAGGATCCAAAGTGGGCTCTGGCCCGATGCAGGCTTCGAACTCCCAAACCTTGAGATCATGATCTGAGCTAAAGTTGGATGCTTAACCAACGGAGCCACACAGGTGCCCCAAAGATAAGTATTATTATTATAGGACCTTTATTCAGGCTCTTTTCTGAGAGCTTGGAGCCTGGAGCCTGCTTCAGATTCCATGTCTCCCTCTGTCTCTACCCCTACCCCCTCTCTCTCTCAAAAATGAATAAACATTAAAGAAAAAGAACTTGGGGCACCCGGGTGGCTAATTCGGTTGAGTGGCTGACTTCAGCTCAGGTCATGATCTCACAGCTCATAAGTTTGAGCTCCGCGTCAGGCTCTGTGCTGATAGCTCAGAGCCAGAAGCCTACTTTGGATTTGGTGTCTCTCTCTCTTTCTGCCCCTCCCCTGCTCACTCTCTGTCTCTCAAAAATAAATAAACATTTTAAAAAATTTTTTTAAGAAAAAAAGAGAACTTCATTAATAGGTGCTTGCATTTTGTTAGCTTTTTTGAAAATAAAATCAAGTTGTAATGTTTTATTGTAAATTAAAATGAGGTGCTTAAAAATCTCAACTGGGCTAGATAGGAAACAATTTTAAAACCTTTTAAAAGGCATATTGAAAAAAACAGGCTTTTTGAAAAACCCATTTGGTATTACCAAAAGGAGACATCTTCAGGTAAAAATAAAAATCCAGGATGCCTGGGTGGCTCCGTCCATTGAGCCTCTACTCTTGATTTCTGCTCAGGTCATGATCTTGCGTTTGGTGAGATTGAGCCCCACATGGGCCTCTGCCCTGACAGTGTGGAGCCTGCTTGGGATTCTCCCTCCCCCTCTCTCTCTGCCCCTCCCCTGCTTCTGCACCCTCTCTTTCAAATAAATAAACATTAAAAAAAACCCAGATGCTGGCATAGATAATGGCACTAGTTCTAGTTGTCTGGTCAGTGGTAGAAAAACAAGCGCTTAAGGTCTTCAGCTCCAATTTTTCATTGGCCCCTTACTGCTGGGATTTCCTAATCATTTATTTTCTACTTCCCCCAATCCCCTCCGGCAACCACCAGTCACTTCGCTGTATTTAAGAGTTTGTTTCTTTTCCTCTTTGTTTTTGTTTTTTAAATTCCACATATGAGCAAAATCACGTTATTTGTCTTTCTCTGACTCATTTTGCTTTGCATAATACTCTCCGTCCATGTTGTTGCAAATGACAGGATTTCATTCTCTTTTTATGGCTGAATAATATTCCTGTGTGTGTGTGTGTGTGTGTGTAAACATCTTTCGTGTCCGTTCGTCAGTCGGCAGACACTTTGGCTATTTTGGCTATTGTAATAATGCTGCGGGAAACCCAGAGAGGCACATCTGTCTTTTAGAATTAGTGTTTTCATTTTCTTTGGTTACATCCCCACGAGTGGGATTACTGGGTCATTTGGTGGTTCTGTTTTTAATTTCCTGAGGCGCCTCCATACTGTCTTCCACCGTGGCCGCACCAGTTTGCATTCCCAGCACCAGCGCACGAGGCTTCCTTTTTCTCCACATTTTCGCCGATACTTGTTATTACTGTCTTTTTGAGTCTAGCCGTCCTGAGAGGTATGAGGCAGCATCTCACTCTGGTTGCGATTTGCATTTCCCTGATGATGAGTCATGGGGAGCATCTTTTCATGTGTCTGTTGGCCCTCTACATGCCTTCTTTAGAGAAATGCCTGTTCGTGTCTGTCGCCCATTTTTTAAATCAGATTATTTGATTTTGGGGTGTTGAGTTGTATCAGTTCTTCGTACATCCTGGATCCTGTCTCTTTACCAGGTGTATCATTTGCAGATAGAGAAGTCGCATTCTGTAGGTCGCCTTGTCATCTTGTTGAAGGTTTCCTTCCCCGTGCAGAAGCATTATATCTTGGTGTTATCTTCCCCCGTCTTGTCAGAGGACGGAAGGGGGTGGTGGCACAGGGGTAAGCCTGTGTCTACCAGGCCCCCCGTCCTTGGCCTGGTGAACCAGGAAGTCTCCCCTGAATTTTCAGCTGCTTTTGTCCCTTTGCCATCTTATGGCTTAGGTTTCC
Source organism: Helogale parvula (assembly GCA_004023845.1). NCBI lineage: Eukaryota > Metazoa > Chordata > Mammalia > Carnivora > Herpestidae > Helogale > Helogale parvula. The sequence continues at coordinate 35,690 of PJEM01011876.1, forward strand.
TGGGCGTTTGCATCAGTCATAGAAGTCGCGGGGTTGAGGAGGCTGCTGACCTGGGCTCTCATCTCCTTGATTTCCCCGGTACAGATTCGTCAACCCCCTCTGTCCATTCTCCCCGCACAGGGGGCTTGGTGCAGTGTGGTGGGTGCCCACGGGGGTCTCTGCCTGTGTGCAGGTGGGGACTTGCCTGTGCCGGGCCCAGTGCTGCGGGGCCTGACTTTCAGGAGCACCCTCTGACCCCTCTTTCCTTCCCCTGCTCTCGCCAGGCGGGAGTCCTGCTGGTGATGGCACAGAGGCTGAGCCGTAGACGGGGCCAGCAGTCATGGTGGCAGATGTCCGGTCCTGCGCTGAGCGCCACCAGGGCCTCAACACCTGCTGCCTCGACACACTTCCTCCTCCAACAGCATCCGACTCCACCGGTCTCACCAGGTCCTGCACCGCGAGCTCCCTTCCTGGGTCACCTTTATGGCAGTCTGCCAGCCGGTACGTCCTCCTTCGTGTCCTTCCTGCTGGTGAGACCACGTCTGTTCTCTGCGTGGCACCATCTGACTGTTCCCAAACCGTCGTTGCCATGACCTCCTTGTCCCCGCCAGCAGGGGCCAGTGCTTCCTGCGACGCGGCAGATGGTGTGGGCAGGGGCCATCTGTGACAGCGGTGTGAGGGTCACTGGGCTGGCCCCGGCAGCGGTGGGGGTGGGGGGCTGCCCAAGGCTCTCGGGGCTCCATTGAGTTCCTGCTACAGAGTGAGCTCTAATAACATCTTTTGATGAGAAGTTTTAATTTTTTACATCGCTTTATTAGGAATATAATAACATATACTAACTACACTTGGTTGATGTTTATTTATTTTTGAGAGCGACAGAGGGAGATAGAGCGTGAGCAGGGGAGGGGCAGAGAGAGAGGGAGACACAGAATCTGAAGCAGGCTCCAGGCTCTGAGCTGTCAGCAGAGATCCTAACATGGGGCTTGAACCCACGAATCGTGAGATCATGACCCGAGCTGTGAGATCATGATGCATAGCCGACTGAGCTGCCCAGGTGCCCCCTAACTGCCCGTGTTTAAAGTGTACAGTTTGCTGTTCTGACAGAGGGATATCCCTGAAACCATCACAGGACCGTGAACATATCCACCACCCCACGTTTCCTCCTGCCCTTGGTTACCATCCCCGCCACCTCCCTCTCAGCCCACCCCAGGCAGAACCTGATGTTCTCCATCACTGTCTCGGTTTGTATTTTCTAGAATTTTATATAAATGGAATCATTCAGTATGTGCTCTTTCTGTTTCTGATTTCTTTCACTCAGCGTCATTATTATAAGATGCATCCACCTTGTTCTGCGCCTTAATGTTAATAGTTCCTTCCGTTGTGTGAGCAAACCGCAACTTACCTATCCACTCACATGCTGATGACATGTGGGTGATTTCTGGGTTTTGGCTGTTACACACAGAGCTGCTTATAAACATTCATGTGCATGTATCTGTATGGAGATACGCTCTTATTTCTCCTGGGTAAATATCAAGGGGTAGAATGTCTGGATTGCACGGTAGGCGTGTGTTTGACTTTTCAAAAAGACTGCCAGAGGGGCGCCTGACTGGCTCCGGCGGAAGAGCACGCGACTCTTGATCTCGGGGTTGTGAGTTTCAGCCCAGCGCTGGGTGTAGAGATTACTTAAATAAATTAATTAATTAAAAACGACTGCACTGTTACACTTCACCACCAGCAGTGCACGGGGTGGGGGGGGGGGTGCGGCTGCTCTGGGTCTCTGCCAGCACTTGGTATGTCAGTCTTTTTAATTTTAGACATTCTCATACATCAGTGGTAGATCACCGTGACCTTGACTTGCGTTTCACTAATGACCAAAGATGCTGAGCATCTTACTGTCTTTCCATATATCTTCTCTGGTCGGCTGTCTTGTCTTTTCAAATCCTTTGCCCATTTTAAAAACTGGGTTGCTTCTTCCCTTATCTTTAGGTTTGAGTTTTGAGAGCTGATCACGTGTTCTGGATACAAGTCATTTATCAGGTCTGTGATTTACAATTATTTTCTCCCCGTCTATTGCTTGTCTTTTTATTCTTTACCAGTGTCATTTGCAGAAATTTTAAATTTAGATGGAGTCCAGTTTATCCTGTTTTTCCTGTATGGATTGTGCTGTTGATGTTGTTGTGGCTGAAACCTTTTGGCCTACCCCCAGGTCACACGGCTTTCTTCTATGTTTTCTTCTAGAAGTTTTATGATTTTAGATTTTACATACAGACATATGACCCATTTCAAGTTAATTTTTGTGTGTGGTGTGAAAATAAGAAGTTTTTAACTTTGGTGAAGTCCAATACCAAGTTTTTCTTTTATATCCACTGTTCTTCATGCCCTAAGAAACATTGTAGCAAATATATTTTCTTCTGTTTTCTTCAAGGAGCCTTTATGTTTAGACTTATAATCCACCTCAAATTAATTCTTCTTTAAATGTTTATATATTTTTGAGAGAGTGTGCGAGTGAGTGCACATGTACACAAGCAGGGGAGGGGCAGAGAGAGAGGGAGACACACAGTCAGAAGCAGGCTCCAGGCTCTGAGCTGTCAGTGTAGAGCCCAACTCAGGGCTTGAACCCACAAACCACAAGATCATGACCAGAGTTGAACCACCCAGGCGCCCCGTCCCTCCCAATTGTTAGTGTAGCATTCCAGCATCATTTGTCGAAAATACTTTCTCTTCCCCTCTGACTTGTTTTGATGCCCATCAGTGGTATTCTTTACAAGACAAACTGCAATAAAAAATTTACGGTGGGTTCCCTTGAGTCACTAAACACTTTCTGAGAACCCAGCATATAGAGGCAGTGGGCCAGGAGCACGGGATGCATGGGTGAACCGTGCCCCCGCCCTCAGGAAGGTGACATCCGAGAGAAGCAGGTGTGGAGGGCTGAGAAAGTTGTGCTGTGTGGGGTGGGCAGAGGAGGGAGAGACCGGTCCTTTGGGTGTATGAGGGAAAGTATCTCAGAGAAGGATACGGTGGAGCTGGTCTTGGAGGAAATGTAAGGAAGGAGGGAGATGTAACAGGTGCACACGGGAGGCAGAGAGAACACTCCCAGCCGGAGGGACAGGACGTGAAGCAGCCTGGAAAATCTAGGGACTTGTAAACAGTTGTGTCGTATGTTGGCCTGGGGCTCAAGCTGGACTGGAGTGTCAGTCTTCCTCTCTGGACAACACGGGAAGTGAATCCGACGCGTTCAGCGTGTGCCCTCGGATGGGGGGGCATCTCTTAATCGGATCTCTTAGAGGAGACGCTCTGTCCAGAGAGTCGCCATCTTTCTACGCTAGGACGTCTGTCATCACCTCCCTGTTGAAAGTAAATTTCCTCTGGGACCGCTCTTAGCCCCGCTATAGGAGAAAGAACAGGGACTTACCACTTCATTGATGGCTTTGATTAGGAAAAGTCCATCCTTATAAAAGTAAAACAGTCGAGCAATACCTGAAACAGAAAAATCAGGGACAGCCCCATGAAGCAGAGAACTGGAATTTTAGATCTGAGTTTCCGAGTCGCCGTCGTGCACTCATGGGTCTTGGCCTCCTCCCAGCCCCTCCACGGCCCCTGCTGACCTCAGGCTCCCTGCTCTCCTCCACCCCTGCCCCGACATGCTCAGCATGTTCTCCCTCCTGGGTCCTCCCTGCCTACCCTGGCCCATCCTCTTGTCCTGGAAGCCTCTGGAAGACCCTCATAACTTGTGCCGACACCCATAACCCAGAAGGGCGGAGCCAAAGCGCCCTCTGTGCAAGCGGGTCTAACTCAGCCCGATCCACACCCAGGGATATCTGCTCCATGACCACAAATGCGCCGGGGACAGCGCCAGCGCCTCTGCTGCAAGTGTGTTGCATCGGGGGCCACACAGACGTGAAGCCCGGCAGACACAATCCAGTGTGACAGATGCAATCCGATCTTTAGGCCGCACTCCTGAGTATTAACAACCCCCTCCTGCTGCCCCAGGGCTGCGTGTGCTCACATGGAATCCCTCCACTCAGACCACCAAGGCCTTATTCCCCTACGGGAGCCGTCAAGGATGGCTTCCCCGTCCACTGATCATCTAAGGCGGAGAGGAGGCGTCGTTTCGCTCACTTCCCCACTCACATCTCCGCTCTCCTACCCTGCACGTGTATGTCACCTCTCGCCGAGTTCTGCCATTATGTTTACCTTTTCGTTTCTTAAACTTTTTATTTTGAACTCATCTGAGTTCAGCCGAAACTTTGGACCCGAAGAAAAGCTGCAAAAACGGTACAGCGCTGCCATATTTCCCTCACCTCACTGCCCCCACGCCGTGACCACAGCGCCAGTTTCCCTGTCATTGTGCCAGCCTGTGCCTTGGTTCAGACCTTCGTCGTTTCTCTCTTCAGTGAATGCAACAGCTCTTGGCTTCCCTCCCTGCCTGTTGTTATTTTTTTAACCAGCCAAAGATGGGCTTATTTGGGAACAGGAGAGAATCGCAACCCTGGACCGGCAGACTCCTGCACAACCACATCGCCATGGACTCCTGCCAGGGCGTCCTTCCTAAGATGCCAATCTGCTCAGGTCACTCTCCGGCAGAGACAGCGTTCCTTCCAGAACCCTCTCTATGGCTCTGTATGCGACAGTCCTCATGAAGGCCTGGCTCAGCCTCAGGTGAGGGAAAAGAAACAATCCCAAAAGAGCAGCAAGATTGCTGAGTGCCCAAAGGGTGGGGACTCTGGGTCCACGGCGCTGGTTCAAATCCTGCCGGTGCCCCTTCCCTTCTGCGTTACCTCAAGGGAGTTATTTCACCTCATGCCTCAGATGCCTCTTCTGAAAAACAGGGATAATAAAGTGTTCTTATCTCCTCGGGCTGTTGCGAGAGTGAAACGGGCCAACCCATGTGTAATGTTAGAATAGTGCTTGGCACGCCGTCCTGGTCTGTAGATGTTGGTTAATGCTACGTGGCCAGGGGGAGCTCTCCAGGTCTGGCCTCACCCCTACCTGGAGAGGAGATTTAGTTGAACGGTCTATAGATATCTATAAATTAGGCCAAATAAATAAGTAAATAAACAGAACGAGTACCCGTTTCGTCCACAGGGGCAATAAGTATGTCACTCCCCAAATCTGCGGCCCAGATGGAAGTGACGTCCGCCTTCAGTCTCTCCCAGACGTGTAGTTGTCTGGCGTCGTACAGATCGTGGATGGAGAAGCCTCTGGCTCCTCCAATGAACACGTAGTCTTGGGAAACAACCATACAGTTTGGCATTTTGTCGAGCTTGGAAGACAAAAAGCAAAGAAAAAGAGGAATGATTTTCAGCTGCACCGCCCCCCCCCCCATCTGCAAGGATACGAGCTGACTTTTCAGACGAGATCGGGTGCGTTCAGGGTGGTATGGCCGTAGACCGAGCTGACTTCAAACAGGCACATGGGCCCTTCCCGGGTGCATAGCCCCAAATGGTGCTCATCTGACTCTCTTGCCCAAGCTCCAAGGCAGCCATTGCAGGCTACGGTTAGGGGAAAGGAGCCAGAGAAAACAAACGAGTCGAGAAGAAGCACACGTTCACAACACTGACCCTGACCATGAGCCCTCTGAGGAGGGGACAGGTGGCCCCATTCCCTGTACTTTCATCATCGAGAACACTGTGGGAGGAGCTGTAGCCGAGGCACCGGCAGATTCTCAACCATCAAGCAAGAGGGTGATGAATATGTTCAGAAATATTCTTAAACAGCAACAGAATGTGAAAGGCTTTCTGTATAACCTTCCACTAGCCAGAAGACCCATTTCCCCCTGGGCAATGATGAGATCCATTTTCATCAAAGAGAGCATGCCTGTCATCTTTCCAAAATGCCCCTGTCTCGCTTGGGGGGCTCAGTCGGTTGGGCATCCGGCTTCAGCTCAGGTCACGATCTCAGGGTTCATGGGTTCGAGCCCCGCATCAGGCTCTGTGCTGACAGCTAGCTCAGAGCCTGGAGCCTGTCTTCAGATTCTGTGTCTCCCTCTCTCTCTGACCCTCTCCTGCTCACGCTGTCTCTCTCTCTCTCTCTCAAAAATAAATAAAACATTAAAAAAAATTTTTAAATGTATTAAAAAAAATGCCCCTGTCTTATTGAACGAAGGTTCCTTGGAGGAGTTCCTTCCCCGGATCAGGCGTTTTCAGGTATGAGTCCTCAACTGGGAACAGGGTCTCCTGGTCCGCAGCCTCATACCTTGCTCTCCGCGAGCGGAGGGAGGCTGGTGGGCTGGGCCCGGCCGCGCTCCACTTCCCTCGCCGCATCCTTGCTCATGATCACTTCCCACGTCTGGTCGAACAGCAGGTTCACCATCTTGTTGATCATCCGGTAAGGCTGGGGCAGGGAGTCCGCCTCCTGCTCTGCGTCTTTGAAGTCGAAATCCTCTTCATCGTCTTTAGGCCAGTCCTGCTCCTCCAGGGACGGCACCTCCAGCGACACCCTTTGTACAAAGCTGGAGAACCTCGTCTTGCGGACGTTACTTCCTTTGGGGGATGACATCACAGAAGCGGGCCCTGGAAACGCCTATGAGACTCTGAAAAGCTGATAAAGGAAGCAAGCGAAGGTACTTTGAGCAACAGGGGAAGTTCCCAGAAGACAGCACATCATCCTTTCTAGCCCTAAAACGGGCCCGTGGGGACTGTTTATTCTAGAGACGGGCACTTGGCTTATTTATCACGGGACTCTTCCTATTAGTATAGATACCACGTGCGTGTGGGTATGTGCTCTTCCTAGGAGTAAGGACAGCGGCGGAAACGGGCACTGACAAGTCCCATCTTCCAGGCCGGCCCAGGGTGACGCGTGTGCGGTATGGAGCAGGGGGAGGACTTCGGTGTCCTGGTTGTCCGTCTCCATCTCCTGCTAGGAGAGCATCTGTCTCTGTCCCAACTAGAAGTCAGCCTCCCTCCCACGGTCTCCTGCGTCTTCCGTCCCTGCAAATGGCTGAGCCCAGGGCCAGCTGGGCGGTGAGCCGCGTCCCTCGCCTCCGACCAGATGCCCTTCTAAGCCCTGCTGTCTCGTTTGTTCCTTTCCCTCCAGGCCCACTGCTGGCAGCCAGGAGTGTGGCCCAGCGCCTGGGACATTTTGCTGGGGGGTACAGACATGTTTGAGACTTGAAAACCGATTAGAACAAAACAAAAGCCCCACAAAATAAAAATTATTCAATATTCACAAAGATACTACAACTTACTGGCTCCAGCCTGCGCGGGGGCCTCATGTTTCAGTTCCTGGGAAAGAACAAGGAATCTGTACTTTACAAAACTCAAAACTGTACAAATTATTTAAAAAGGCTGGGGCGCCTGGGTGGCTCATTTGGTAGAACGTCCGACTCTGGGTCAGGTCATGGTCTCACGGTTTGTGGGTTCGGGCCCCATGTCGGGCTCTGTGCTGACAGCTCAGAGCCTGGAGCCTGCTTCAGACTCTGGGTCTCCCTCTCTCTCTGCTCCTCCCCTGCTTGTGCTGTGTCTCACTCTGTCTCTCAGAAATAAATAAATGTGAAAAAAAAGATTCTCTTAAAAATAAAAACATAAAAAAAGCTTTCAAATATTATAGTTAAATAAAGGCATGTAATGTGGCGCACGGGGTCCTGCACTGTCCGAGCGCTGGGGACCGTGGGAATCTTGCAAAGACCCGCTGCCGTCATCTGTCCTCACCTGCCAGGGTACCTGATGTCTCCAGTGCACGGGTGGAGGAGCTAGCTGCCAGAATATGAGAGGAAAGAACCACCAGAAATAATTGGTAGGAACAGTAAACTGAGCTCCCACAGCGCCGGGAATAATGCCTGTTTCCCGCAGGGAGAATGGAAAGCCTCCTGATGCACAAACTTTAAGTCGAGTGCTCAGAAGAGTCTTGCGAAGTAGTGGGAAAAATCAGCCCTCAAATCTTAGAAGTTACCAGGTTAGGAGTGCCTGGGTGGCTCAGCTGGTTACCAGATTAGGAGTGCCTGGGTGGCTCAACTTCAGCTCAGGTCATGATCTCACAGTGTATGGGTTTGAGCCCCGCATCAGGCTCTGGGCTGACAGCTCAGAGCCTGGAGCCTGCTTCCAATTCTGGCTCTCCCTCTCTCTTTGCCCCTCCCCTGCTTGCAGTCTGCCTCTCTCTCTTAAAAATAAATAAACGTTAAAAAAAATTACAAAAAAGAAGTTACAAGATCAAACTATTGCTAAGTAACTTAACTGCATATCAAAACAACTCAGGAATATTTATAGGAATACAAAATATATCCAGCATCCAATGAAGACAATGTCTGGGATTCAATTAAAAAAACAAACAAACAAAAAAAAAACCCCAGGTGCCTGGGTGGCTCAGTCGGTTAAGCGTCGGACTTTGGCTCAGGTTATGATTTCGTGGTTTGTGAGTTTGAGCCCCATGTTAGGTTCTGTTCTGACAGCTCAGAGCCTGGAGCCTGCTTCAGTTTCTGTGTCTCTTTCTCTCTCTGGCCCTCCCCCATTTCACACTCTGTCTCTTCCTCAAGAATAAATAAACATTGGGGCGCCTGGGTGGCTCAGTCAGGCGGCCGGCTTCGGTTCAGGTCATGATCTCACAGTTTGTGGGTTCAAGCCCCGCATTGGGCTCTGTGCTGACAGCTCAGAGCTTGGAGTCTGCTTCAGATTCTGTGTCTCTCTCTCTCTCTCTGACCCTCCCTGCTCACGCTGTCTCTCTCTGTCTCTCAAAAATAAATAAAAAACATTAAAAAATTTAAAAAATAAATAAACATTTAAAAAATTTTAATGAATAAATGTTAAAAAATTATTTTAAAAAATTACCTGGCATGCAGAATCAAGAAAACACAGCCAAAATAAAGAGAAAAATCAGTTAATAAAAGCTGACTCATAATCAACACAACTATTAGAACTAGTAGACCAGAAAAAAAAAACAGTTTATAACTGTTATATATTTATAATGTACTGATATATAATATATTTCACATGTTCCAAAACCAAGAGGAAATGTCAGGTAGAGACGTGGAAGATACAGAGTAACCCAAACTGAACTTTTACAGATGAAAACTACACTGTCTGAGATGAGGAACACATTGGATTAGCTTAATCACAAGCTTTCAGAGCAAAACAAATGAGATGGACAGAAGATTCGTGAATCTGAAGATACAACGACAGAAATAAAATGAAACAAAGCGAGAAAAAAAATAAAGTGAGGTGTGGGAGTACGTGAGGTGGCCTAATATGTGTGATTGAAATCCCCAAAGGACAGAAGAGACAAAAAAAAATCTGCAGAAATAGGAACATATTTCTAAATTTGATGAAAACTATAAACTCACAGATCCACGGAGAAAAACAAGTCCTCAGGAAATGAAACATGAGGAAATCTATACCAAGGCACATCGTGACCAAAACTAAAGACGTAATAAAGACAAATTTTGAAAAGCATCCAGAGTAAAAAAAAAAAAAAAAAAAAAAGACGTGACTAAAGGACCAGAATAAAGGACGGCGGCACATTTCCTGACGGAAAGCACCAGTGAGAGAGCAGTGGCGCAGTGTTCTAGAACACTCTACCCAACCACAGCAGTGTACTGCTTCTTTTCTAAGTACACAGGAAACATTTCCCAAGACAAATCACATTCTGGTCCGTAAGCCTAGTCTTAATAAATTTAAAAGCATTCAAGTCATACAAACTATGTTTTCTGACCCCTCAGAAATATTTTAGAAGTCAATAACAGAAAGGTATTTAGAAAGATACAGAACTTCAAAAATAACACTTCCTAATAACTTATGGATCGCTACTACCTACCTATTAGAATGGCTAGAATAAAAAATATTGATGATATTAATGAAGATGTAGAGCAAATGGATGAGACTATGAAATGATACCACCTTGGAAAAGGATTTGGCAGTTTCTTACGAAGTTAAACATATATTTATATGTGACAGCAAATGCACTCCTGGGTGTCTACTCTAGGAGTAAGAAAGCTTATATCCTCACACAAAATCCTGTACACAAATGTCTATCGTGGCTCTATTTATAATTGCCAAAAATCAAAAACAATCCAAGTATTCTTCCCTGGGTAAGTAGATAAATCAACAGTGCTGTATCCATATAATGGAATACTCCTTGGTAATAAAAAGTGAGACATTCCTGATAGGCACAAAAATATGGATGAATCTCCAAGGCATTGTGCTCAGTGAAAGAAACTAGTCTCAAAATTTATGTGCGGTGATTCTATTTATATGGCCTTGTAGAAGACACAAAATGAGTAGTGGGGTACAGACAGATCAGTAGTTTCCAGGAGTTGTAGGTGGAGGGAGGATATTATTAAGAAAGGAGAGCATGCAGGAGTTTTGGGGGGCGATGAAGCTGTTTTATCCAGATCGGAAAAGAAGATGTAAAGTTGTCTTTGATTCTATACAATACGATTATCTATACAGGAAATCTGATGAAACCTCATCTACTAAATGAGGTGGGCAAGACGGCAGGATGTAAGTTCAAGATACAAAAACCTCCTGTATTTCTGTACACTGGCAACAAAAATCAAAAATTGAAGTTAAAAAATACTACCGTAATAGTACCAAAAATATGAAACAGGGATAATTCTGACAAACGTTGTATCAGACCTGTGCACTGAAAGCTGTAAAATATTGCTGAGAGAAATTAAAGAAGACCCAAGGGAATGGATTGAGATCCCTTGTTTTTGGTTGGAAGACTCAATTTTGTCACGATGTCAATTCTTCCTAAATCTAGAACTCAACACAACCTCTATGATAGTCCAGCTGGCCTTAAAAAAAAAAAAAAGTTAAGAAACTCATTTTACAATGCATATGGGTATGCAAAGTACCTAGAATAGCCAAAATAACTTAGAAAAAGGACAGAATTGGAGACCTAACACTCCCTATTTCAAGACTGTTATAAAGCCACAGTAATCAAGACCGTGATTGGCATCAGGCTACACAAATAGATCAGTGAAACCAGATAGAGTCCAGAATTAGACTCACATACGCACGGACAGCTTATGTTTGTCAAAGCAAAGATAATTCAGTGGGAAAAGGGTAGCTTTTTTTCCAATAAATAATGCTGCAGCGATTCAATATCCACAAGGAAAAGACAATGAACTCTGATCTATACCTTGCAGGATATACAAAAATTCACTCAAAGTAGATCATAGACCAAAATGTAAAATTTAAAACTATATAACTTGTAGAAGAAAATACAGGAGAAAACCCTTGCAGTCTTCAGTTAGACAAAAATTTCTTAGATATGACACTGAAGCACAATCCATAAAAGAAGAAATGGGTGACTTAAACCTTTCAGAAATAAGCGTATGTTTTTCAAAAACCACCTTTCAGAGAATAAAAGTCCACAGTCTGGGAGAAAACGGTTGCAGGTCATGTATATGATAAATCACTTGTGTCCAGAATCTTTTGCACATTCTGAAAACTCATTAAGAAGAAACGACCCGATTTTTTCAAACGGGCCAAAGATTTGCACACTTCACCAAAGACCTACCGATGACACATGGGCACATGAAGAGATGTTTCACAGCATTAGTGAAATGGAGATTACAAGCCCAATGCACGTGTATTAGGATGCCTAAAGGTAGAAAGATCACACCAGATGTTACCAAGAATGCGGAGGACCCAGAACTCCCCCAACTACTCTTGGGAAGGTAAAATGGTACAATGTTTGGAAAACGGTTTAGCGACTTTTTAAGAAGGTAAACATACCACCTACACTTTACAGCCAGTCATTCCACTCCTGGGGTGGCGTAAGGGAACTAACTGAAAACACCCAACCACCCATAGGCTTGTACATGAATGTTCATTACGGCTTTATTGGTAGGAGCCCCAGACTGGAAACAACCCGACTGTTCATCAACAGGCAAACAGGTGAACTCCCCGTCATAGCCCATGTTTAGTGGGAACACAGAATAGCACAGCACTTTGGAGAACAGTCTGGCACTGTCTCACGAAGTTGAACATAAACTCGTCCTACGATTCAGGAATTCCATTCCTACATGTTACACAAGAAAAACTTCTGTTTCATATGAAAATCTGTACTTAAATATTTATAGCAGCTTTATTTATAATTGCCCCAAAGTAGAACCAACACAAAGATACTTCAGTGCGTGAAGGGTTCATGAACTATGGTAGGTCCATACAATGGAATACTAGTTAACAATAAAAAATTACAAACTACTGATTATGCTAAGTGAAAGAAATCAGATAGAAAAAGCTACATATTCCATGATTCAGTTTGATACTGTGAAAAGGCAGAATTCTAGGTATAGGGAACAGACTATATAAATCTGTGTTTAGAGACACCCTGTGCTCATCTTTATCATCTAACGTATCACTGTGTTGTATTTACTATTTATTTGTGTCCCCCATTAACCTTTAACCCTAGGCTGAGAGCTTAGCACAGTGGTAGGTACATAGCCCAAATTCAATACATTTGCCTGCAGTATTGCCCTACCCTGGGATATAAATTTAGAGAATACTTTTGTCTCTCTTCCAAGCACTTCCTTCTGCAAAGGATGAGTAATTGTGGGGCCAAGAGATTATACCCATCCAGAGCCTAGATGCACCCTTCTGGAGTCTAGACCATGTTCAAGGGTACCTATACCCTTGAAATGGACTGCCCAGATGATGCCACGGCCTGCACAAACTTCTTTCCCAGATTTCTCTTGAGGGCAGGCCCGGGTGCTAACGTGTGCACCCCTAGACCTGAAAGGCGGCCAAGACACTGCTGTTTGCAGGGGTAGGGGCAGAACTTGGATGTGGCTTGGCATACCCACGCATGAACGCAAGGCTCCTCTCAGTGATGTGGATGGGAGCCAGGAATGAGAAGCGACGGGGTGTGGGAAAGGACCAGGGGGCCTGCTCTCCCAGTACCATATGCCAGCTGTGTTTCCAGGTATTCCACGGAGCCCAAGAATTCTTTTTTCTTTAATATAATTTATTGTCACGTTAGCTAACATATAGTGTATACAAGTATGCTCTTGGTTTTGGGAGTAGAGTCCCATGATTCATTGCTTACATACAGCACTCAGTGCTCATCCCAACAAGTGCCCCCTCAATGCCCATCACCTATTTTTCCCATCTACCCTGCCAGCCCCTCCCATCAACCGTCAGTTTGTTCTCTGTATCTAAGAGTCTCTTACAGTTTGCCTCCCTTCCTCACTGAAACTATTTTTTCCCCTTCCCTTCCCCCATGGTCTTCTATTAAGTTTCTCAAATTCCACGTGAGTGAAAACATGTGGTATCTGTCTTTCTCCGACTGACTTATTTCACTCAGCATAAGACCCTCCAGTTCCATCCACGTTGTCGCAAATGGCAAGATTTCATTCTTTCTCATTGCCAAGTAGTATTCCATTGTGTATATAGACCACATCTTCTTGATCCAGTCATCAGGTGATGGACATTTGGCTATTCCCTAATTCCCTAGGGACATTTCCCTAATTTGGCTATTGCTGATAGCACTGCTATAAACATTGGGGTACCTGTGCCCCTATGAATCAGCACTCCTGTATCCTTTGGATAAATTCCTAGTAGTGCTATTGCTGGAGCCCAAGAATTCTGAATGTGAAACTGAACTTATCATTATGAAAGTGTATTTGTGTATTTGAACTTATCATTATGAAAGTGTATTTGACAAGGTAGAAGAACAGAACATATCTCATGTGACAACTGGGTTACCTTGACTCAAAACTTTCAAATATTTAAACATAAGGTATGTGGGGGAGAGCCTGGCTGGCTCAGTCAGTGGAACACAGGAGCCTTGATCTTGGGGCCGAGTAGAGATTACTTAAAGAAAAATCTTTGGGGCGCCTGGGTGGCTCAGTTGGTTGAGCATCAGACTCCTGATTTCAGCTCAGGCCATGATCTCGCTGTCTGTGAGATCAAGTCCTATATCAGGCTCTTCACTGACAGCACAGGGCCCGCTTGGGATTCTCTCTCTCTGCCCCTCCCACTCTCTCTCTAAATAAATAAATAAATTAAAAAATAAAATCCTTAAAAAATAATAATAAATTAACATATGGTACGTTGGTCTCTATTTGTAGTCCTACCCCGGGGCCTGCAAATGTTAAGGGCAGGCCTGATGAAAGGGAATAAAGACTACAAAAATAGGTCACCTTCTTTTTGATCACAGGGGGAACATTTTATAAAATTACTGCTATGGAAGGGGTGGGATTCCACATCTTCAGGCCCCACAAAACTAACATTCAGGCTGCAATTTCATCATCATTACCTTTTTTTTTATGTTTCTTTTATTTATTTTTGAGAGACAGAGACAGTTGGAGCAGGGGAGGGTGAGAGAGAGGGAGACACCGAATCCGAAGCAGGCTCCAGGCTCTGTGCCAGCTGTCAGCACAGAGCCCGACGCGGGGCTCGAACCCACGAACCGTGAGATCATGACCTGAGCCAAAGTCGGACGCTTAACTGTCTGAGCCACCCAGGCGCCCCCATCATCATTAACTTCTGCCTCCAGTGTGTTCATGTTAGGCCTTCGAGGGCTTCCTCAAGTGGCAATCTTCTTAAACCAGACAGAAAATTCTCGCACTTTACCCAGCACTCCATGCTAGAAACACATGCCACAAACTGGCTTATCTCTCCTCTAACCATTTCCTTCCCCAGCCCTGGAGCTGCTGTCGCTCAAGGGAAACCGAGGCACAGAGGTGGGAAATGATCAGGCCCCCAAAGTCCCCAAGCAAAACCCTAGGGGAATCTGCCTTCAGGACGCCACACGGGTTTCCCGAGTTCCCAGGATCCCCGGGAACGCCGGGGGCTGGGGAGATGGCCTCCCGCCCCCCAGGTCCCCCCTCTAGGAGGCCCTGGGTATCAAAGGGCGCCCGGGGACACGCGGGGAACCGCTGAACCCGAGCCCAAGAGCCGAGCTCATGCTCACCTGGGCCGGCCGCTTGGCGTCGCCTTGGTAACCGCCACTTCCGGCCCCCCCACCGGAAGCCCGCCAAGTCGCTGTTCCGACGGCGCACCCGCCCCCACGGAGGCGGGGAGACTCAGTCTGTCCCGCGGGGACCCGGCGACACCCTGGAGGACTCGAGAGGGGCTGAGCCAGGGGCGACACGTGGTCTCCGCTGGGCGCCATGGACGCCTTCACCCGCTTCACCAACCAGACCCAGGGCCGGGACCGACTCTTTAGGTGAGTCCGGCACCCCTTCCCCGTGCTGCGACCCGAGCTGGGTCCCGTGTCGTTCGGCTCCAGGGGAGGGACTCGCCCGGTGGACGGAAGCGGGACGGAGTTCGCTTCTGGAGCCCGTCTTCGGCCCCTCTGCCACCCTTGGGGACCTGGCGGAGCCTCCTCCCGGCAGCCCTCCGGCCCTGACCGTGGTGGACCG
>PJEM01011877.1:0-50895 GCA_004023845.1 Helogale parvula
TCTCCCCATTTCTTTCCCCCTTCCCCTCTCTATGGTCCTCTGTTAGGTTTCTCCTGTTAGACCTATGAATGCAAGCATATGGTGTCTGTCCTTCTCTGCCTGACTTATTTCACATAGCATGACACCCTTGAGGTCCTTCCACTTTGCTACAAATGGCCAGATTTCATTCTTTCTCATTGTCATGTAGTACTCCATTGGGTATATATACCACATCTTCTTTATCCATTCATCAGGTGATGGACATTTAGGCTCTTTCCAGGATTTGGCTACTGTAGAAAGTGCCGCTATGAACATTGGGGTACATGTGCTCTTGTGGGTCAGCATTTCTGTATCTTTTGGGTGAGATAATAGCAGTGCTATTGCTGGGTCATAGGGGGGTTCTATGGATAGTTATTTGAGGAGCCTCCACACTGTTTTCCAGAGCGGCGGCACCAGTTTACATTCCCACCAACAGTGTAGGAGGGTGCCCGTCTCTCCACACTCTCGCCAGCATCTATATATAGTCTCCTGATTTGTTCATTTTAGCCACTCTGACCAGTGTGGGGTGGTATCTCAGTGTGGTTTTGATTCATATTTCCTTGATGATGAGTGACGCATGCCTCCTTTTTAACATCTGTTTCTTTTGGGTGTGTTCTCTTGTTTATAGTATCATGTTCAGTTTTAAATTAAAATTGCATTAACTAAAGTTGAGACCCAAACCTTCGACCAACATGGAAAATATTTATAAGCATAAAATCAAAAGTCCTGTATTTGGATTCACTACATTAAATTACATACACTTTAATTTCAAGCTTGAAACTTCAAATAAGTATACCTGCGTTCTTATGTGACTCAAAGCTTAGACAGAGCCAGTAACGTTTTTCACCTGCTAAACCTACTTATGTTTTAGAAACTGTATTACATCATGGATGCTCACTGCTTTCTTCAATGTTATAGCACATCTGCAGCACGGTGTTCGCTTGTCAACTAATCAAAGACATGTGATAATCCATCGTGAGCTCAATGGATAGCAACCAGAAAATCATGGTAATTAAACTACATGCAGTGTGAGCAACAGTTGACAACCATCTAGCACTTAATCTGGAAACATAAATCTAAGAGTACATTTAATAATAGGTTCTAATATTAAAGAAAACTCAAAAGACATATACAAAATTTTGAAAAAGGCAAACTAAACAATACTGTCTGGAGATTCACAATTGGGTAATCACACTATTAAAATACAAGAAGGTGATTGTTATAAATATGAGGATACTGTATTAGGGGGACAGGGGTGGGTAACGATTGTGACAAGACACAAAGAGAAGCTCCCGGGGTGCTTGCCAAGGTTCTGTTTCTTGACCTGCATGTTAGTTATAAGAATACTCACCTGGATTCAGGGAGCTTTTGCTTTCCTTATGAATCTATGTTTTACTTTACAATAAAACTGTTTTTTTTTAAGAAGCCATGTTGAATTGGCCTTTTCTGAGTTATTTGATAAAAAAGGCAGGGAGTGCCTTAGTGTTAAAGAGGCATCTCTGACCTCAACATAAGGAGAAAGTATGAGGCCCTCTTTCTTTTTTTTTTTAATAGTTTATTTTCAAATTGGTTTCCATATAACACCCAGTGCTTCTCCCCACAAATGCCCCCCACCATGACCATCTCCCCTTTCCCTCCCTCCCCCTCCCCTTCCAGTCCATAGTTTGTTTTCAGTATTCAATAGTCTCTCATGATTTGTGTCTCTCACTCTCCCCGGCTCTCTATCCCCCTTCCATTCTCTATGGTCCTATGAGGCCGTCTTTAAAGGGCAGTTACAAAGCTATGAAAACAGGAGTCGTGTGAACATTCAGGGGAAGACTTCTTTCATAGGGCAGAAGACTGGATCAGGGTTTCTGAGTCTATTTAAATTCTAAAATTCTATGGCTTTCACATTCCCAGCACTACCTCAAACTGATGTGGTCAAAATATTCCGACTGGATTTTGTAATCAAGGCATTTGGGTAGCTTAGGTCCCCTGTCCTCTCCTACCTCTGGGTTGATCAGTTCAGTGTGTACATGGTGTTCGTGGGAACTTTTGTTTACATCATCTCTGTGCATTTGAAAAGCTAGCCACACGTAAAATTTTAAGCATTTCAGTTCAGTTCTAGACCACGGGGGTGAAATCATGAGTGGGGAAAATAAGGAGATATGGGAAAAATAGAACAAGAAGAATTTGTGGACAGGTTACTACAATTTTTAATTTTTAGAATTAAATCTGAACCAACCAATTCATGTGTTTTCACAAATATTAACCCTCACAACCTCCCTTTGAGGAATATTATCGTTATATATTGTACACTGCTGTACAAAAATAGGTTATGTTTTGGTTTTTTTTGTTTGTTTTCTTTTTGTTTGTTTTGCAGATAGTCATTTATTTTCCAGGTTATTATTGAAATTCTAGTTAACACATGGTCCAAAATAGCGTTAATGAGTATAATATAGTGATTCGTGACTTACATACAATACTCTGTGCTCATCGCAAGCACCCTCCTTAATATCCATCATCCAACGAACCCAGCCCCCACCCATCTCCCCTCCAGAATCCGTCAGTTGGTTTTCTGCAGTTAGGAGTCTATTTTATGGTTTGTCTCTCTCGTTTTTCCCTATGTTCATATGTTAAGCTTCTTAAATCCTACATATGTGTGAAATCATATGGTATTTGTCTTTCTCTGACTTAATACCCTCCTCCTCCATCCATGTCATTGCAATTGACAAGATTTCCTTCTTTTGATGGCTAAGTAATATTCCATTGTATATTTACATACCACACATTCTTTAACCATCCATCAGTTAATGGACATTAGAACGTTTCCCAAAATTTGGCTATTGTTATTTAACACTGTTGTAAACATTAGGGTGCATGTATTCCTTCAAATGAGCTTTGTATCCTTTGGGTAAATACCTAGTAGTGTAAGTGCTGGGTCATAGGGTAGTTCTATTTTCGATTTTTTTATGTTTTAATTTACATCCTAAGTTAGTTAGCATGGAATGCAACAATGATTTCAGGGGTAGATTCCTTAATGCCCCTTATCCATTTAGCATATCCCTCTCCCATAATCTCTTTAGCAACCCTCTGTTCGTTCTCTATATTTGTCACTTAGTTTTGTCCCTCTTCCTGTTTTCATGTTATTTTTGTTTCCCTTCCTTTATGTCTATTTTGTATCTTAAATTCTTCATATGAGTAAAGCCATATATTTGTCTTTCTCTAATTTCACTTTGCATAATACTGTCTAGTTCCATCCACATAGTTGCAAACAGCAAGACTTCATTCTTCTTGATTGCTGAGTATTACTAGATAGATAGATAGATAGATAGAGTTACATAGATATAGATAGATATCTTCTTTATCCATTCATCCATCGATGGACATTTGGGCTCTTTCCGTACTTTGGCTACTGTTTATAGCACTGCTATAAACATTGGGGTGCATATGCCCCTTCTAAACAGCATACCTGTATCCCTTGGATAAATACCTAGTGGTGCAATGGCTGGGTTGTAGGGTAGTTCTAGTTTTAACTTTTTGAGAAAGCTCCATAATGTTTTCCAGAGTGGATACACCAGTTTGCATTCTCACCAGCAGTGCAAAACAGATCCTTTTTCTCTGCATCCACATCAACATCTGTCATTGCCTAAGCTGTTAATGTTAGCCATTCTGACAGGTGTGAGGTGATATCTCATTGTGGTTTGGATTTGTATTTCCCTGATGATGAGTGATGTTGAGCATTTTTTCATGTGTCAATGGGCCGTCTGGACGTCTTCTTTGGAGAGGTGCATATTTATGTCTTGTGCCCATTTCTTCACTGGATTATTGGCTTTGGGGGGGGTGTTGATTTTGATATGTTCTTTGCAGATTTTGGATACTAACCCCTTATCTGATATGTCATTTGCAACTATATTCTCCCATTCTGCCACTTGCCTTTTAGTTTTGCTGATTGTTTCCTTTGCTGTGCAGATTTTTATTTTGATGAGGTCCCAATAGTTCATTTTTTATTTTGTTTCCCTTGCATCTGGAGATGTGTTGAGTAAAAATTTGCTGTGGGGCTGAGGTCAAAGAGGTTTCTGCCTGCTTTCTCCTCTAAGATATTTGTGGGTTCCTGTCTTACATTTAGGCCTTTTGTCCATTTTGAGGTTATTTTTGTGAATGGTGTAAGAAGTGGTCCAAGTTCATTTTTCTGTATGTTGCTGTCATGTTTCCCCAGAGTCATTTGCTAAGAGACTATCTTTATCCCATTGGATACTCTTTCCTGCTTTGTCAAAGATGCGTTGGCCATATGTTTGTGGGTCGATTTCTGGGCTCTCTATTCTGTTCCACTGATCCAAGTGTTTTGTGCCAGTACCATACTGTCTTGATGATTACAGCTTTGTAATACAGCTTGAAGCCCAGGATTGGATGCCTCCAGCTTTGGTTTTCTACAAGGTGTCCTATTCAGTTCCATTGATCTATGTGTCTGTTTTTGTGCCAGTACCATACTATCTTGTTCACTACGGCTTGTAAGAAAACTTAAAGTCTGGGATTGTGATGCCTCCAGCTTTGCTTTGCTTATTCACGATTGTTCTGGCTTCAAGGTCTTTTGTGGTTCCACACAAATTTTAGGATTCTTTCTTTAACTTCTGTGAAAAACGCTGGGGTTATTTCTATAAGGACTGCATTGGATTGCAAGGATAAAGATTGTTTTGGGTTGTACAGACATTTTAACAATATTTGTACTTCCAGTCCATGAGTAGGGAATATTTTTACGTTACTTTATGTCATCTTCAATTTCTTTCATAATTGTTTTACAGTTTTCAGCTACAGATCTTTTACCTCTTTTTTGGGTTATTTCTCAGCAATCTTATGTAGTGCATTTGGGATTTGATTCCTTGATTTCTCTTTCTGCTGGCTCATTCTTGGTGTATAAAAATGTAACCAATTTCTGTACATTGATTTTGTAGCCTGTGACATTACTGAATTTATATATCACATCCAGCAATGTTTTAGTTCAGTCTTTCAGATTTTCTACACACAGTATCATGTTGTCCTCAAATAGTGAAAGTTTAACTTCTTCCTTGGTGATTTGGATGCCTTTTATTTCTTTCTGTTGTCAATTGCTGATGCTAGGACTCCAGTGCAATGTTAAATAACAGCAGTGAGGGTGAACATCCCTGTCATATTCCTAACTATAGAGGGAAAACTCAGTTTGGGCCCATTGAAGGTATACACTGTGGGCCTTTTGTATATGGCCTTTATGATGCTGAGGTATTTTCCCTCTATCCCTACTTTGTTGAGGATTTTTATCATGTTGGATGTTGTTCTTTGTCAAATGATTTTTCTGTACCAACCAAAGGATCATACGGTCTTATTCTTTTATTAACGTGGTGTACCACATTGATTGATTTGCCAATATTGTACAACTCCTGCAACCCAGGAAAGGAATGAAGCCCACTTTATTGTGGTGAATCATTCTTTTAATATACTGTTGAATTTTATGGGCCACTATTTTGTTAAGAATTTTTGCATCCATGTTCATCAGGATTACTGGTCTGTAATTCTTTTAAGTGGGGCCTTTTCATAGTATTGGAATTTAGGTAATGCTGGCTGCACAGAATAGCTTGGAAGTTTCTTTTTTTGTTTCTAATTTTTGGAATACTTTGAGAAATATGGGTATTAATTCTTCTTTATATGTTTGGTAGAATTCCCTGGGACGCCATCTGGATTTTTGGATTTATGATGTAGGGGAGATTTTTGATTACTAACGTAATTTTTCTTTTTTTTTTATCATCTCACTATAACTTAATTCCTTTTGTTTAGGCTCTGTTTCTGAAGTTTTAAGAGACATTAAGGAATCTTTCTGATTATACTTATGTTTAAGTTTTCTAATACTTCCTGTTTCAGTTTTAGTAGTCCATAGGTTTTTGTAATTTATCCATTACTTCTAAGTTGTCCAATTTGTTGGCATATATATTCTCATAATATACTTTTATATTTGCTGGTCTTTCTGTGATGTTGGCTGTATGTCTACCCTCTCATTCATTATTTCATTTACTTTTATCCTTACTCTTTTCCTCTTGATGGGTCTGGCTAAGAGTTTATCAATTTTATTAATTTGTGCAAGGAATGAGCTCCTGGATACATTAATCTATCCTACTGAGATTTTTAAAGTTTTTATATGATTTATTTCTGCTCTAATTCTTATTATTTCCCTTTTCTTTTTAGCTTTAGGCTAAGTTTGTTTCTCTTTTTCTAGCCCGTTTCCCTGTAGGGTTAGGGTTCATTTTTGGGACTTTTCTTGCTTCTTAAAGTAGGACTCTGGTGCAACATACTTCCCTCTTGTGTTTTTTTTTTTTTAAGTGTTGTTTATTTTTGGTACAGAGAGAGAGACAGAGCATGAGAGGGAGAGCGACAGAGAGACAGAAACAGAATCTGAAGCAGGTTCCAGGCTTGAGCTGTCAGCACAGAGCTTTACACAAGGCTTGAACCCACAAACATGAGACCATGACATGAGTCAAAGTCGGAGGCTTAACCGACTAAGCCACACTGGAGCCCCATACTTTACTCATAAGACCCGCTTTTGTTGCATCCCAAACATTTTGGATATCATGAGTTTTTTATTTTTTTAATGTTTATTTACTTTGAGAGAGAGACAGAGAGACAGAATGGGAGCAGGGGAGGGGCACAGAGAAAGGGAGACACAGAATCTGAAACTGCTTCCAGGCTCTGAGCTGTCAGCACAGAGCTCAAAGCAGGGCTCAAACTCATAAACTGAGATCATAATCTGAGCTGAAATCAGATGCTTAACCGACTGAACCATTTAGGTACCCCTTGAACATCATGTTTTAACTTTTCTTTGTTTCCAAGTTTTTTTCTTATTTCTCCTTTAGTTTCCTGGTTGACCCATTTATTCTTTATTATAATGTTGTTTAAACTCCATGTATATGTAGCCTTTCCAGTTTTTTTTTTTTTGTGGTTGACTTCAAGTTTAATAGCATTGTAGTCATATGATCTCAATCTTTTTGTACTTTTTGAGGCCTGATTTGCGACCTAATATATGATCTATTCTAGAGAATCCCCCTTCTGCACTTGAAGAGAATGTGTATTCTTTATTCTTTATGCCTTTTCTCTTTTCATTTAGAATTAAAATGAGATTTTACCTATAGAGTTCCAACAAAACAAAACAAAAAACAAAAAAAAAGAATTGACTCATATAGTTGGTGAATTACATGGGACAAAAACAACTCAATGATTGTTCAATGAGCTGCTTTTTGTTCGACCTGCCTTGCTAATTTTGCTGAATTTCCAGGTGAGTAGAAGCTAACATAGGATTAGCTACGTGTATGTGGTAACCAAATGCTTCTGGGATTAGTTTAATATTTAACTATTAGGACAAGCAAATCAAAGACACTATTTACATGGTGTACTGGCAGTCATGAAAGGTATTCCAAGAAGCACAGGGCCTCTGTACATGGACACAAAGGTTAATATTTTTTTCCTGGCAACAAAATCTCATGCACCAAAAAAAGAACAGTAAAGTGGACAACATCAAAGTTGACACAGTCAGCAGCGTCTGCAATGTTGAATGGCAAAAGGGAAAAGGAGGAGGTAGTTGGTGGTAATGGTGGTGATAATGGCTAAAAAGCAGATATTTGGAAGTGAATATGGAAAGTGATTCTGCTACCAAATGGTGAACATTGTCCCAACACAATAAGTTATTTAACATTTTACTTCAAACCACACTCCCTCAATAAGAGAAAAAACTGTCATGTCAAGTGATGCAAACGTCATAATTTCAAGAAGGAACAACTCAAAATATATCCCACTCTTAAAATATATAATTAACTTTATGGATTTGTCATTTAAGGAAATTACCCATAATCTTAGGTGTCACAGCATATTAAGCCTTTTCAATGATTTATAATTCAGTGTTACTAAGCTTACACCATATTATTTTTAGAACCACTCTGGTTAAAGTAAACAGAAAGGCTTCAGGCACTGAACACAGAGAAACTGTTAAAAGAGGAGTTCCAGACTCGGAGGGAGGAGCAACATGGCGGAGAAGGAGGAAGCTCTGAAATCTCCACCTGCCCACAACTATCAGGCTGAGAAAAACTGAAACCACAATACTCTGATTGGCTAGAGTGGGAAGAAAACACACAGAATCCATACAGATGACAGCCTCATAGGCGCCTGGGCTAACTCAAGAAACAAGCAAAAGTACACATGGTGGTGAGTCCCAAATATCAAATATCATTGAGTAGAAAAATAAAATAATCAAAGGCACAACAAGAAAAACCAAGAGACACCATTAAAAGAACATTTCCTGAAACAACAGGCCCTGGACAGTCAGTGAGCCTCCTTTAATAAAGAAATATTAAAAGGTGCACAATGCATAATGAGCTTTAAAAACTGACAAGAGACAGAAAGCAAGCCAAAATGATGAAAGAATTCTCCTCTAAAGAAATTCCAGGGAGTAGTCACAGTCACAGAACTGCTCAAAACAGACATAAGCAACATCACTGAACAAAAATTTAGCACAATTGTCATAAAATTAATCGCTGGGATTGAAAAAAAACCATCAGAAAAGCTACTGACGCAAAGACTAGGGACCTTCAAAATAACTATGATGAATTAAAAAATGCTATAAGTGAGGTGCATAATGAAATGGAGGCCGCCACGGCACGGAATGAAGAAGCAAAGAGGAGAATAGGTGAATTAGAAGACACAGTTATGGCAAAAGAAGAAGCCGAGAAAAAGAGAAAAATTGATACAAGAGCATGAAAGGAGAATTCAAGACCTAAGTGATAATATCAAATGGAACAATATCTGTATTATACGGGTTCTTGAAGAAGAAGAAAGAGAAAAAAGGTCTGAAGGGGTGCTTTATCAAATTATAGCTGAAAACTTCCCAAATCTGGGGAAGGAAAAAGACATTGAAATTCAAGAGGTGCATAGAACTCCCCAAAGACATAACTGGAATCAGCCTTCGGCATGACATAACATAGGGAAACTGGCAAAATAGGAGGATAAAGAAAGAATTCTGAAAGCAGCTAGGGAAAAAAGAGCCCTAACATACAAAGTGAAACTTATAGGAGTGGTTACAGACCTATCTAATGAAACGTGGCAGGCCAGGAAGGAATGGCAAGGAATCTTCAATGTGATGAACAGAAAGAATATGCAGCCAAGAATCCTTTATCCAATGATCCTGTCTTTCAAAATAGAAGGAGAGATAAAGGTTTTCCCAAATAAACAAAAATTGAGAGAATTCATTACCACCAAACCAACCCTACAAGAAAAACTGAGAGGGATACAATGAGGGAAATGTAGCAAGGAATATAAGGTACCAGACACACCACTACAAACATGAACTCTGCAGAGACTACAATGAATCAAAACCCACTGTTGTCAACCATTAACATTGAATGTAAATGGACTGAATACTCCAATCAAATGATACAGGGTAGCAAAATGGACAAAAAACCAAAATCCATTTATTTGCTGTCTACGAGAAACTCAACTTAGACCTGTAGATACAATCAAACTGAACGTAAGGGGATGAGAAAATATCTTTCATGTGACTAGAAGTCAAATGAAAGCTGGAGTAGCCATACTTATATCGGACAAACTGGACTTTAGCCTCTACTACAAAGCTGTCATCATCAAGACAGTATGATATTGGCACAAAAACAGACACATGGACCAATGGAATAGAATAGAGAACCCAGAACTGGACCCACAAGTATATGGCCAATTAATCTTTAACAAAGCAGGAAAGAGTGTCCAATGAAAAAAAGACAGCCTCTTCAACAGAGCTGGACAGCAACATGTAGAAAAATGAAATTAGACCACTTTCTGACACCATTCACAAAAATAAACTCAAAATGGATAAAGGACCTGAATGTGAGACAGGAAACCCTCAAAACCCTTGAGGAAAAAGCAGGAAATAGCCTCCTAGACCTCAATCGCAGCAATTTCTTTCTCAACACATCCCCAGAGGCAAAGGAATCAAGAACAAAAATGAACTACTGGGACCTCATCAAGATAAAAAGCTTCTGCAAGGCAAAGGAAACAATCAAAAAAACTAATAGGCAACCAACAGAATGGGAAAAGATAGTGGCAAATGGCATATCAGATACAGGGCTAGGATCCAAAATATACAAGGAGCTCACTAAACTACATACACAAAAAATGAATGATCCAGTGAAGAAATGGGCAGAAGCCTGAATAGACACTTCTCCATAGATGACATCCAGATGGCCAACAGGCACATGAAACGATGCTCAGCGTCACTCATCATCAGGGAAATTCAAATCAAAACGACACTAAGATACCACCTCACACCAGTCAGAGTCGCTAAAATGAACAAATCAAAAGACTATAGATGCTAGAGAGGGTGTGGAGAGATGGGCACACTTCGACACTGTTGGTGGCAATGTAAACTGGTGCAGCCACTCTGGAAAACAGTGTGGAGACTCCTCAAAAAACTATCAGTAGAACTCCCCTATGACCCTACAATAGCACTGCTAGGGATTTACCCAGGGGATACAGAAGTGCTGATGCATAGGGGCACATGTACCCCAATGTTCATAGCAGCACTTTCTACAATAGCCAAATCATGGAAAGAGCCCAAATGTCCATCAGCTGATTAATGGATCAAGAAGATGTGGTATATATTTACAATAGAGTACTATATGGCAATGAGGAAGAATGAAATATGGCCATTTGTTGCAAAGTGAATGGACCTTGAGGGTGTCATGCTAAGCGAAATAAGTCAGGCAGAGAAGGATAGATACCATATGTTTGCATTCATAGGTCTAACAGGAGAGACCTGGCAGGGGACCATGGGGAGAGGAAGGGGGAAAGAGAGTGGGGAAGAGTGAGGGACACAGATCAAGAGAGACTACTGAATACTGAAAACGAACCATGGATTGAAGGGGGAGGGAGGGAGGAGGTGATGGTTATGGTGGGGGACACTTGTGGCGGGAAGCACTGGGTGTTATATGGAAACCAATTTGACAATAAACTATTATTTTAAAAAATAAAATAAAGGCAGAACAAAAGATGAAGATGGACATTATATAATAATTACAGGGTCTTTCCATCAGGAAGAGCTAACAATTACAAACATCTAACCACCGATTCAGGAGCACACAAATACATAAAACAACTAATCACAAACAGGAACAGTCTTATTGATAAGAATGTATTTATTGCACGGGATTTTAATACTCCACTTACAGCAATGGATAGGTCAACCAGACAGAAAATCACTAAAAAAAACAATGGACATGAATGGCACATTGTAACAGGTGGAATTGATAGATATATATAAAACTCAGCATCCTGAAGCTAGGGAATTCACTTTCTTTTCAAGTACACATGGCACATTCTCCAAGATAGATCACATACTGGGGCATAGAGATGCCCTCTATAGTTACAAACGAATTAAGATCATTACATACTCACCTTCAGATCACAATGCTATGAATCGTGAAATCAATCACAGGAAAAAATCTGGAAAGCCTCCAAAAACATGGAGGTTAAAAACCACCCTACTAAAGAATGATTGGGCAAATCAGGCAATTAGAAAAGAAATTTAAAAATATATGGAAACAAATAAAAAAAGAAAATACCACAATCCAAACTCTCTAGAATGCAGCAAAGGCAGTCCTGAGAGGAAAGTATACTGCAACCCAGGCCTATTTCAAGAAACAAGCACAAATTCAAAATGTAACAGAGCATATTAAGGAATTAGGAGGGGAGCAGAAAGAGCACCCAAAACCAAGGAGTAGAAGAGAAATAATAAAGATCAGGGCAGAAAGAAACAATATAGAATAAAAAAAAAAAAAACAGTTGAACAGATCATTGAAACCAAGAGTTGGTTTTTTTAAAATAAACAAAATTGATAAACCTCTAGCCAGGCTCCTCAGAAAGAAGAGAGACAACATCCAAAGGACAAAATAGTGAATGAAAATGGATCTATGACAACCAATCCCTCAGAAATACAAGCAATCTTCTGGGAATACTACAAAAAATTATATGCCAATAAACTGGACAACCTGGAAGAAATATACAAATTCCTGAACACACATGCACTACCAAAATTCAAATGGGAAGAGATAGAAAATATGAACAGACCCAATACCAGCGAAGAAATCCAATCCGTTATCAGAAATCTCCCAAAGAACAAGAGCCCAGAGAAGGATGACTTCCCAGGGGAATTCTACCAGACATTTAAAGCAGAGTTAATACCCATCCTTCTCAACCTATTCCAAAAAATGCAAATAGAAGGAAAATGTTCTAACTCATTTTACGAAGCCAGCATCACTCTGATTCCCAAACCAGACTGAGATCCAAAAAAAAAAAAAAAAAAGAGAGAGAGAAAGAGAGGGAGAACTAAAGGCCAATTTCCTTAATAAATACAGATGCAAAAATCCTCAACAAGATACTAGAAGATCGAATTCAATAACATATAAAAATAATAATCCATCATGATCAAGTGAGCTTCATTCCTGGGGTATAGGGCTGGTTCAATATTTGCTAATCCATCAATGTGATACAACACATTAACAAAAGAAAAGATAAAAACTGTATGACCCTGTCTATAGATGCAGAAAGAGCATTTGGCAAAATATAGCATTAATAAGAACCCTCAAGAAAGTCCAGAGAGAAGGGACTTACTTGAACATTATAAAAGCAATTTATGAAAAGCCCAGCTAATATCATTCTCAATGGGGAAAAACTGAGAGCTCTCCCTGAGATCAGAAACATGGCAAGGTTGTCCACTCTCACCACTGCTGTATAACATACCACTGGAAATCCTAGCATCAGCAATCAGACAACAAAGGGAAATAAAAGACATTAGAATTGGCAAAGAAGCCAAACTTTCAGTTTTTGCAGATGATATGATACTCTACATTGGAAACGTGATCGACTCCACCAGAAGCCTACTAGAACTGATCCATAAATTCAGCAAGTCGCATGATACAAAATCAATCTACAGAAATCAGTTGCATTTTTATACACCAATAATAAAGGAAAAAATCAGAAATGAAGAAACTGATTCCATTCACAATCACACACAAAATAACATAAAATACCTAGGAATAAATGTAACCAAAGATGTGAAAGACCCATATGTAGAAAGCTTATGATAGAAATTGAAGAAGACATCAATAAATGGAAAAACATTCCATGCTCATGGATCAAAAGAATAATTATTTTTAAAATGTCATTACTATCCAAAGCAATCTACACATTCAATGCAATCCTAATCAAAATTGCACCAGCATTCTTCACAAAGCTAGAAGAAATTATCTTAAAATACATAGGGAACCACAAAAAAAACACGAATAGTCAAAGTAATATTGAAGACGAAAACCAAAATGGGAGGTATCACAATCCCAGACTTTAGCCTCTACTACAAAGCTGTCATCATCAAGACCGTATGGTATTGGCACAAAAACAGACACATAGACCAATGGAATAGAATAGAGAACCCAGAACTGGGCCCACAAATGTACTGCCAATTAATTTTTGACAAAGCAGGAAAAAAGACTGCCTCTTTAGCAGGTGGTGCTGGGAGATCTGGACAGCAACATGCAGAAGAATGAAACTAGACCACTGTCTACACCGTACACAAAAATAAACTCAAAATGGACGACGGGCCTGAATATGATACAGTAAACCATCAAAACCTTAGAGGAGAAAGAAGGAAACAGCCTCCTTGACCTCAACCGCAGCAATTTCCTACTCAGCACATCCCCAAAGGCAAGGGAATCAAGAGAAAAAAATGAACTATTGGGACCTCATCAAGATAAAAAGCCTTCTGCACAGCAACGGAAACAATCAAGAAAACTAATAGGCAACTGAAAAAAAGGGAAATGATAGTTGCAAATGTCATATCAGCTAAAGAGCTAGTATCCAAAATCCGCAAGGAATTTGCCAAACTCCATACCTGACAAATGAATAATACAGTGAAGAAATGGGCAGAAGACATGAACAGACACTTCTCCAAAGAGGACATCCAGATGGCCAACAGACACATGAAATGATGCTCAGCATCACTCAGCATCAGGGAAATACAATTCAAAACCACCCTGAGATACCACCGCACGCTGGTCAGAGTTGCTAAAATGAACAAATCAAGAAACTATAGATGCTGGCGAGGATGTGGAGAAACAGGCACCCTCCTACATTGTTGGTGGGAATGTAAACTGGAATAGCCACCATGGAAAACAGTGTTGAGGTTCCTTGAAAAACTGTTAATAGAACTCCTCTATGACCCAGCAATAGCTCTGCGAGGTA
This sequence comes from Helogale parvula, assembly GCA_004023845.1. Taxonomy (NCBI): domain Eukaryota; kingdom Metazoa; phylum Chordata; class Mammalia; order Carnivora; family Herpestidae; genus Helogale; species Helogale parvula. The sequence continues at coordinate 14,296 of PJEM01011877.1, forward strand.
TTTACCCAAGGGATACAGAAGTGCTGATTCATAGGGGCACATGAACCCCCAATGTTCATAGTGGCACTTTCTACAATAGCAAAATCATGGGAAAAGCCCAAATGTCCATCAACTGATGAATGGGTCAAGAAGATGTGGTTTATCTATACAATGGAATACCACATGGAAAGGAAAAAGAAAGAAACCAGGCCATTTGTAGGAAAGTGGAAGGACCTCCAGGGTGTCATGTTAAGCGAAATAAGTCAGGCGGAGACAGACAGATACCATGTGTTTTCCTCATAGGTCTAACAGGAGAAACCTAACAGAGGACCCCGGGAAGCGGATGGAGTGGGGGAAAGAGGTAGGGAGAGGGAGGGAGACAAATCATGGGAGATTCCTGAATACTGAAAACAAACTGAGGGCTGAAGGCAGAGGGGGAAAGGGGAAGGAGTGTGATGGTCATGGAGGAGGGCACTTGTGGGGAAGAGCACTGGTTGTTATAAGGAAACCAACCTGAAAATAAACTATAAATTTAAAAAAAGTAAAACACTCTTTTTTTGTATGCAAAAATAGAGATGTTCCAAACAGGAGAGAAAATACAAACAAGTGAATTGTGGATACTCAGGGGAAACTTCAGAAATTTTCATTTCTACCTAAGGCTGATGCTATTTTTTCCCCCATGGTATTGTCTTCTAGACCTTCATAAGGAGTCATGGACACAAACAATGGAAGTTCCATGACAGATTTCATCCTGCTGGGGTTTTCTGATTGGCCCCAATTAGAACACATCATCGCTGGGATTGTCTTCATCTTCTATATTGTGACTCTAGTAGGAAACACAACCATCATTCTTGCATCTTACCTAGACAACCAGCTCCATACTCCCATGTATTTCTTCCTATCCAATTTGTCCTTCCTGGACCTCTGTTATGCAACTAGCATTATCCCACAGATGCTGGTAAATCTATGGGGTCCAACAAAGTCTATTACCTATGGAGGGTGTGCGCTCCAATGCTTCGTTGCCCTTGACTTGGGAGCCACAGAATGTCTTCTCTTGGCTGTGATGGCCTATGACCGCTACACTGCTGTCTGTCAACCTCTTCACTACACAGTAATAATGCACCCTCAGCTTTGCCAGAAGATGGTGCTCACCACCTGGTTAGGTGGTCTTGGCAGTGCGTTAATGCTTTGCTCCCTGACTTTGAGGTTGCCAAGGTGTGGACACCGGGAAGTAGATAATTTTTTCTGTGAGATGCCAGCATTACTCAAGATGGCTTGTGTCTATTCAAAAGTAATGGAGGTCACAGTCTTTGCTCTTGGAGTGATATTACTTCTTGTACCTCTATCACTAATTCTCATCTCATATGCAATTATCACTCAAGCTGTTGTGAGGATCAAGTCAAAAGCAAAGTGGCGTAAGATCCTTAATACATGTGGTTCCCACCTCACGGTAGTAACTCTCTTTTATGGAACAATCATTTATATGTACATGAAACCACAGAATAGCACATCCCAAGATGAGGGGAAATTCTTTACTTTCTTTTACACAATTGTCACACCCACCCTTAACCCTCTGATCTACACTTTAAGAAACAAAGATGTAAAGAGTGCAGTAAAGAGAATACTGTGTGTAGAAAAATGGTAAACAAGGTCATGAGTTTGATAGAAAAGAGATAAAGAATATTGACCTTCATCAACAGAAGATTAAATTGATTCATTTATGCAAAGGGCATTCATTCGGCGTTGACCATGTACTAGAAATGTACTAGGCATTGACTTTGTAAAGAAGTACGAAGTACACAGAAATTACAAGGAGACAGATACATAGATTCACAAAGAAACCTAAATTCACACACTTAAAAAGCTTCTGGAATAATTATGGACAACAGATAAGCAAATATATAATTATGAAATGTGTTTAAATAACAGAGATATGTACAAAGTATTAAGAAAATATTTCACATGGAATTTTGTTTTACCATAGGATTACAGTAGACACTGATTTCTTCTTACCAAACTTACCACTTTTATGGTACATAACATCCTGTTTCATCCACCTGCTACTGCCAGCAGAGCTTTTGTAGTGGAAACCAACTGACAAAAGAAGAAAAGAAGGAAGGAAGAAAGAAAGGAAGGAAAGAAGGAAAGAAGGAAGGGTGGAGGAGGGAGGGGGGAAGGAAGAAGGAAGATAGGAGCCATTTTGAAGACGTTTCTAATTTCCAAAGTGGAGTCAATCAGCATCAGTAAGAATAGTGATTGAAACGCAATATGTTTGAATTTATGATTTAAAAAAAAAGCTTACTGATCAAATTTGGAAGTTTGTAAGAAAATAAATTTTATCTCAAAGTTTGATTAAAAATAGGGAAAGAAATAAACATTTATTGTGTCTTTCCTGAATAAATCACATTATGGGAATGTTCAAATAGTGGATAAAGAAGTTATTTTTCTTTACAAGTGAATTGCAACTAAGTCCAATATGATAATATTATGGGTTTTTCATAGCACATGCCAAGATAGCCATATGATGATAATTGTTGAAAGCAGGTGATGGATTCACAGTTTATTGTAGTCATCTGTCTACTTTTGAACATATTAGAAAGAATCTATAATAAAGTTTAAAAAGTGTTAAAAAATCTTTTAAAAATACATTACCTACTTATTCTGTAACAGTTGGAAATTTCTCCTTGAAATCATATTTCCATTATGCTTCCATCCAGAATTTTACAATGTTTATCATATTTGTTACTCTATAAGTCCTTTATTGCCTACCATTCTTCCCAGCAAAAAGTATATAAATAAATGGAAATTACTTTTTATTTCTTGTAACAGTTTTTATATATACAATTTTTATACATACAATTTTTTATATATAGTTGATTGTCAAGTGGTTTCCATATAACACCAAGTGCTCTTTCCCACAAGTGTCCTCATCCATGACCATCATCCCCTTTCCTCCCTCCCCCGCCCTCAGTTCCTTTTCAGTATTCAAGAGGCTGTCATGATTTGCCTCCCTCCTTCTCCCTCTTTTTCCCCCTTCTCCTCCCCATGGTCCTCCATTATGTTTCTCTTGTTAGACCTATGAGTGAAAATATATGGTATCTGTCCTTCTCCGCCTGACTTATTTCGCTTAGCGTGACACCCTTGAGGTCCATCCACTTTGCTATAAATGGCCATATTTCATTCTTTCTCATTGCCATGTGGTATTCCATTGCATAGATAAACCACATCTTCTTGATCCATTTATCAGGTGATGGACATTTAGGCCCTTTTCATGATTTGGCTATTGTAGAAAGTGCCGCTATGAACATTGGGGTACATGTGCCCCTATGAATCAGCACTTCTGTATCCATGGAGTAAATACCCAGCAGTGCTAATGCTGAGTTATAGCGGAGTTCTACTGATAGTTTTCTGAGGAACCTCCACACTGTTTTCTAGAGTGGCTGCACTGGTTTGCATTTCTACCAACAGTGTAGGAGGGTGCCCGTTTCTTTACATCCTCGCCAGCATCTACAGTTTCTTGATTTGTTCATTTTAGCCAGACTTGTGTGAGGTGGAATCTCAGTGTGCTTTTGATTTGTATTTCCCTGATGCTGAGCATCATTTCATGTGTCTGTTGGCCACCCGGATGTCCCCTTTGGAGAAGTGTCTATTCATGTCTTCTGCCCATTTCTTCACTGTATTATTCATTTGTCAGGTATGGAGTTTGGTGAGTTCCTTGTGGAATTAGGATACTAGCTCTTTAGCTGATATGACATTTGCAACTATCATTTCCCTTTCTTTCAGTTGCCTATTAGTTTTCTTGATTGTTTCCTTTGCAGTGCAGAAGCTTTTTATCTTTATGAGGTCCCAATAGTTCATTTTGGTTCTTGATTCCCTTGCCTCTGGGGATGTGCTGAGTAGGAAATTGCTGCGGTTGAGGTCAAGGCGTCTGCTTCCTGCTTTCTTCTCGAGGGTTTTGATGGTTTCCTGTCTTCCATAAAACTTTGAAGTTTTCGTATTTTTCTTCTGGATTGTTATTAGTAATTTTTCAGTATTCATTCAAATGTTGTCTTTCTTAGCTGAAGGACAATCGAGATGGGGTAAACAGAATACCCAAGTCTTCAGGAAACATGTCCTAGGAAATTTCTTAGTATTTCACCATGGCCTGCATCATCATGATATTTAATTACCGTCATGGGTCACCAATCGCAAGGGCCTTAATAGCCCTAGAAACTAAACCATCTACTTTCTTAGATATTGTACCCGTGAATCATGTTTTGCTCAACACACTTATCTTTTTGTAAGATTGGTCCTCAGCTTGGGCAACAAATGTCTGCCAGCCCAAGACATGCCCAGTAAAAGAGTATTAAAATTACACACACTCAGTGTGGAAAGACACACATATTACCTTTATGCCATAGTTCTTTTTCATAAGGCTATCTCCAGATTTTTCTGCAAGAAGTTTACCTCTAATTGGATCAAATTAACCAGCGAGCCAGTTTTAAATGACTGGTTTGGACCAGGAAATTCACAGTGACTTGTGTTTCAAATAAAAGCAACCCTTTGGACTTAGCTATACATCACAGCCTGAGGAGTGGCACACTGAGAAAACCACAATGGAAACATGTATTAAGGTTCTTCACTGGGCAGGTTAATGGCTAATTCTTTCAATAACTCTTTAACAGACTATAATAGAAACAATACATTTTTCAAATTCAAAGATTCACAAATACATAAGAATTAAAATGTCATCCTGGCTATAACTGATATGCTCTAATAATGATTTCAGGAAAAGAATTTAGTGATTCATCACTTACATATATCAACCAGGACTCATCCCAACAAGTGGCCTCCTTAATACCTGTCACCATTCAGCCTGTCCCAGCCAACATCTTGCCAGCAACCCTCAGTTTGGTCTCTGTATTTAAGAATCTTTTATAGTTTCTCTCCCACTGTTTTTGTTTCATTTTTGCTTCCCTTCCCCTATGTTCATATGTTTTGTTTCTTGTATTCTACATATGAGTGAAATGATATGGTATTTCTCTTTATTTCACTGACTTATTTTGCTTAGCATAATACCCTTTATTTCCATCCATGTTGTTGCAAATGGCAAGATTTCATTCTTTTGATTTCTGAATAATATTTCCATATATATATACCTCATCTTCTTTATCCATTGATAAGTCAAGGGACATTTGGGCTCTTTCCAGATTTTGGCTATTGTCGATAGTGTATTATAAACATTGGGGTGTATGTGCTCCTTCAAATCAGCACCACTGCAACCTTCGGAGATATATCTAGTAGTAAAATTGGTGGACCATAGGTTAGTTCTATTTCTAACTTTTTGAGGAACCTCCATACTGTTTTCCAGGTTAGGGGCACCAGTTTGCCTTCCTGCCAGCAGTGCAAAAGTGTCCTCTTTTTTCTACATCCTCGCCAACATCTGTTGTCACTTGAGGTGTTAATTTTATCCATTCCAACAGGTGTGAAGTGGTATCTCACTGCGGTTTTGATTTATATTTCCCTGATGATGAGTGATGTTGAGCATCTTTTCATGTGACGGTTAGACATCTGGATGTCTTCTCTGTAAAGGTGTCTATTCATGTCTTTTACCCATTTCCTCACTGGATTATTTGGTTTTTGGACGTTGAGTTTGGTGCATTCTTTAGAGATTTGGGGTACTAACCTTTATCAGATATGGCATTTGTAAATACCTTCTCTGATTCTATCAGTTGTCTTTTACTTTTGTTGATTGTTTCCTTTGCTGTGCAGAAGCTTCTTATCTTGATGAGGTCCCAATATTTCACTTTTGCTTTTATTTCCCTTGTCTCTAGAGATGTGTCAAGAAAGAAGTCGTTGCAGCTGAGATCAAAGAGGATGTTGCCTGTTTTTTCCTCTAGGATTTTGATAACTTCCTTTCATATGGTTAGGTCTTTATCCATTTTTAGTTTATTTTTGCGTGTGGTGTAAGAAAGTAGTCCAGGTTTACTCTTATGCATGTCGCTGTCCAGTTTTCCCAGCACCATTTCACAAAGAGACTATCTCTTTTCCATTGGATACTCTTTCCTGCTTTGTCAAAGATTAGTTGGCCATATATCTATGGGTCCATTCTGGGTTCTCTGTTCTATCTACAGATGTATGCATCTCTTTTATGCCAAGACCATCTTATCTTGATGATGACAGGTTTGTAATACAGCTTAAAGTCCAAAATTGTGATGCCTCCGGCTTTAGTTTGTTTTTCAACTTTACTTTGGCTATTCACGGTCTTTTCTCTTTCCCCGTAAATTTTAGTGTTGTTTGTTCTAGCTCTGTAAAGAATGCTGGTGTTATTTTGATAGGGATTGCATAGAATATATAGATTGGTTTGGATAGAATCGACATTGTAACATTTGTTCTTCCAATCCATGAGCATAGACTGTTATCCCATTTATTTGTGTCTTCTTCAATTTCTTTCATAAGCTTTCTATAGTTTTCAGCATACATATCATTGATCTCTTTGGTTAAGTCTATTCTTAGGCATTTTATGGGTTTTGGTGCAATTTTAAGTGGGAACAATTCCTTGATATCTCTTACTGCTGCTTCATTATTGGTGCAAAGAAATGCAACTGGTCTCTGTACATTGATTCTATATCCTGAGACTTTGCTGAATTTGTGTATCAGTTCTAGCAGTTTTTGGTGGTCTATCAGGTTTTCCATGTAGAGTATCATGTCATCTGTGAAGAATGAGAATTGGACTTCTTTCTTGCTGATTTTGATGCCTTTTATCTTTTTGTTCTGACTGCTGAGGCTAGGACTTCCAGTACTATATTGAAAAACAGTGGTGGCATATAGATGGATCTTGTTTTTTTTTTTTTTAATACATTCTGATTTCCCATGCCTTTTGACTGGGGGTCTAGTCCATTTGCATTCAGAGTGATTATTGAAAGATATTAATTCAGTGTTATCTGTAGAGTCCATGTTTCTGGTGATGTACTCTGGTTCTTTGTAGTCTTTGCAGCTTTCTGCTCAGAAAGTCCCCCTTTAAATTTCTTACAGGGCTGGTTTAGTGCTCACAAACTTTTTTACCTTTTGTTTGTCTGAGAAAGCTTTTATCTTTCTTTCTATTCTGAATGACAGCCTTGCCATATAAAGAATTCTTGGCTGCAATTTTCCCTATTCAGTACAATGAATATTTCCTGCTACTCCTTTCTGGCCTGCCATGTTTCAGTGGACAGGTCTGCTACTAACTTTATGTTTCTATACTTGTTAGTTAAGGATCTTTTGTCCCTAGCTACTTTCAGGATTCTCTCTTCATCTTTGCATTTTGCCAGATTCACTATGATATGTTGTGGTGTTGATCTGTGTTTGTTGCATTTTGAAGGTAGTCCTCTATGCCTCTTGGACTTGGATGCCTGTTTCCTACCCCAGATTAGGGAAGTTTTCAGCTATAATTTGTTCAAATAAACCTTCTGCCCCTTTCTTCCACTCTTCTCCTGGGACTCCTATGATACGGATATTATTTCATTTCAAGGACTCACATAGTTCTCTAATTCTCCCCGTGTGGTCTAGTAATTTCCTTTTCCCCTTTTCAGCTTCATTATTTTCAATAATTTTATCTTCTATTTCACCTATTCTCTCCTCTGCTTCTTCAATCCTCACTGTGACTACATCTAGTTTATTCTTCAGCTCAGCCAGATCACTTTTTAATTCATCCGGACTAGTTTTGGGTCTTTGATCTTTGCAGCAAGGGTTTCTCTGGAACCTTTTATAGTTTTTTAAAGCCCAGCTTGTAGTCTTATGACTGTTGTTCTAAATTACTGTTCAAATATATTGTTTATATCTGTTTAAGCAAGTCTCTAGCTCTGGTTTCTTCCTGATTTTTCTTTTGAGGAGAGTTCCTCCATCTTGTCCTTTTAGCTACATTTCTCTCTTTTGCATGTTTTAAAAGTGTGATATGTGTCCTGCACCTTAAAATACCACTATATTAAAAAGGAGTCATTCAGTATCCAAGGCCCAGCACGCCAGGAAGTGGTTCTTGTGTGTGCTGCGTGCGCTCTGCTGTTGCGTTTTGGTTGTTCTAACCTACTGGTCAGGGCTCTGCAGATCCTCCTTGCTTTCGGTAATAGAGTGCTTGGATCTTTAATTAGGTGTTCTTTGATTTATTTGTTGAAGTAACTTTGGGGGGTAAGGGGGTAGGGAAGCCAGATCCCAGAAATAGTGAAAACAGAAAGGGGAGAAAAACAAGACCAGAGAATCAAAAAACTATAAGGTTGATACCAAGGAAAGAGAGAAAAAAAAAAGAAAGAAAACAGCAGGAGCAGCAACAACAACAATAAAACAAAAACAGAAGATAAAGGAAAAGAAGGAAAAGATATATAGTTAAAAAGCCTGATCGAAAAATATAAATATATAATAAGAAATGACCAAAAAAAAATCAGACACTATAAGCCTCATTAAAAAACAAAAATAGAAAAGGGCTGGAAAAAAGGTTGTCAGTTGGTCCCTGGGGGTGGTAGCTGCGCTGGTCTTGAGGTGAAGCCAGCTGTGTCAGTCAGTCAGTTCCAGTAAATAAGCATTTGCCAATAACAGCGGGGTGAGGTTTGGTGTAAGTAAGCTCTGCCTCCACTGGGAGTCACTGTTGTGCTCTCTAAAGTCCCACCATGTTGATGTTGAGGAGGGGCTAGAATGGCGTCACCCCAATCTCTCCTCCCTGGACTGGGGATCTCAGTCCATGCTGTTCAAAAATCTCACAGAATAGCGAAAACAGTCATCTCGCTATTTCCCACAGTCCTCTTGAGCCTTCCCCTTGGAGCTGGACTGAGATTCAAAACACCAAGTCTCAAAGGACCCAGTAAGGTCCAACTCCACTCCAGAGTGGAGACTCTCCACCCTGCTGAAGAAAGGTGTTTGGCTGTCACCCGCAGGGACGTTTGTCCTGGGGGAGGCAATAAACCCTCTTCCCAAAGCACACTTTCCAGGGAGGGGATCGTTCTCTCTCAGTGCCCCCAATCACAATACACTGTGCAATCTGGGGCCATCTCTCTCCTCCCCAGAAAAGCATGCCACAGCTCCACTCCAGAGAATGTTACGTACTTCCAAACCTGAGACTTTCAGCTCCAAAGTCTGTTTGAAAATCAAAAAAGTTGGGACACTCAGAACTTCTCCCTTCCTGGTCCATGGTTCAGAGAGGTTCTCCTCTGGTGCGAACTCAGTGTGGCACTTTTACAACCCCTCTTTCTTTCTCTCCCTTTTATCTCACCACAGAAAGGATTCCCTCCCTCTGTAGCTCTGCCACTTCACCTCCCCCAATTCACATAAACACACCTGAATCCTGTTGAGCTGTCTCCCTCCAACTATGCAGACACCTCTTCTACTCTGCAGATTATTTTTTGAGTGTTCCACGAAATCTACCTCCATACAGCTGTGTTTGAGGTACAAGGAAAATATAAGCACCCCTATTCTACACCATCTTAACTCCCTTCAGATTAAAAAAAAAAGCCAATGGCGTTTTACTCTATTTTTTTTTCTTCCTCTAAAATGACAAGATGGAGGAATTCACCTCAAAAGAAAGAACAGAAAGGAATGATGTCCATGGATTTGGTCAATGCCGATATAAGATCTCTGAAATAGGTCTTAAAACAACAATTATTAGGATACCAGCTGGGCTTGAAAAAACATAGAAGATTCTAGATAATCCAATTCTGCAGAGATAAAAGAAATAAAATCTAGTCAGGCCAAAATTAAAAATGCTATAACTATATGCAAACCAAAATCGAGGCCATAAAAATGAGGATGGATGAGACAGTGGGGCAAATTAGTGATATAGCAGATAAATTTGTGGAAAATAGTAAAGCCAAAAGAAGAGGAAAACAAAGGTCTGGGATTATGAAGGCAGGCTTAGAGACTCAGTGACTTATTAAAATGTAATAACATTCATAGCAGAACCTGGGTGGTTTAGTGGTTGAGTGTCTGACTCTTGATTTCAGCTCAGGTATTATCTTAGGATTGTGGGATCAAGTCCCATATCGGGTGCCTACTTAAAATTCTTCTCTTTCTCCCTCTTCCCCTCTCCTGTGTATTTTCTAACATAATTAATTAACTAACTAATTAATTAATTTAAAACAGTAACATTCATATCATAGGAGTCACAGAAGATGAAGAGAGACAAAAAGTGGCAGAAAATTATGTGAGATAATTGTAAGTGAAAACTTCCCTAACCTAGGGAAGGACAAAAACTTCAAAATCCAAGAAGCACAGAGAACACCATTTAAAATCTATAAAACCATCCAACTCCAAGACTTATCATAGTCAAAATCACAAAATACATAGACAAGGAAAGAATTCTGAAAGCAGCAAGGGTAAAAAGCAAACAAACCAAAAAAATAAAACAAAAACAAAAAACTTCCTTAACCTACAAGGAAAGAGAGATCAGGTTCACAGCAAATCTGTCCATGGAAACTTAGCTGGCCAGAAAGTGGTGACAAGATATATTCAATTTGCTGAATGGGGGTGGGGGGAGGGGAATGCAACCAAGAATACTCTATCCAGCCAGGCTGTCATTCAAAATAAAAGGAGAGAGAGAGTTTCCCAGACGAAAAAAAAAAAAACTAAAGAATATGACCACTAAACAAGCCCTGCAGGAAAATCTAAGACTCTTTGAATGAGGGGAAAAAAAGAGAAAAAGAAACAAAGACTAGGAAGGCCCAAAAAGTATCATTAAAACAACCAACTCTATAGGCAATGCAATGCCAATAAGTTCATATCTGTCAATAATTACCGTGAACGTAAAGTGACTAAATGCTCCAATCAAAAGACATAGAGTAGGCAAAACTAGACAGCGACATGCATAAAAATGATCCTGGACCACTTTCTTACACCATACACAAAAATAAACTCAAAATGGATGAAAGACCTAAATGTAAGACAGGAAGCCATCAAAATCTTAGAGGAGAAAGCAGGCAAAAACCTCTTTGACTTTGCTGACATTAACTTCTTATTCAACACGTCTCCACAGGCAAGGGAAATAAAAGCAAAAGAGAACTATTCAGACCTCATCAAAATAAAAAGCTTCTGCACATCAAAGGTAGCAATTAGCAAAACTAAAATGCACAGATGGAATGGGAGAAGGTATTTGCAAATGACATAGGAGGTAAAGGGTTAGTATCCAAAATCTATAAAGAATTTATTAAACTCAACACCAAAAAAACAATCCAGTGAAGAAATGGGAAAAGACATAAATAGACACTTCTCCAAAGAAGATGCCAGATGGCCAACTGACACATGAAAAAATGCTCATCATCACTCATCATCGGGAAAATACACATGAAAACCACAATGAGATACCACCTCACACCTGTCAGAATGGCTAGCATTAACAACTCAGGAAACAACAGATTTGACCAGGATAGGATGTGGAGAAAGAGGATCTTTTTGTACTGCTGGTGGGAATGCAAACTGGTGTATCTACTCTGGATAACAGTATGGAGGTTCCTCAAAAAATTAAAAGTAGAACTACTCTATGACCTAGGAATAATGCTACTAGGTATTTATCCTAGGGATACAGGTATGCTGTTTCAAAGGGGCACATGCACCCCAATGTTTATAGCAGTTCTATCAACAATAGCCAAAGTATAGAAAGAGCCCAAATGTTCATTGATGGATGAATGGATAAAGATGTGGTATATATACAAAAAGGAGTATTACCTGACAATCAAAAAGAATGAAATCTTGCCATTTGCAACTACATGGATGGAACTAGAGGGTATTATGCTAAGTGAAATTAGTAAGTCAGAGAAAGACAAATATCATATGACTTCACTCATATGAGGACCTTAAGATACAAAACAGATGAATGTAAGGGAAAGGAAGCAAAAGTAATATAGAACAGGGAGGGGACAAAAACATAAGAAACTCTTAAGTATGGAGAACAAACAGAGGGTTGCTGGAGGGGTTGTGGGAGGGTGGATGGGCTAAATGGGAAAGAGGCATGAAGGAATCTACTCCAGAAATCATTGTTGTAGTATATGCCAACTAATTTGGATGTAAATTTTAAAAATAAATTAAATAAAATTTAAAAATAGAGAATGGATAAAAAAAAGGAGAGGAGTCAAGATGGCAGAGAAATAGGGAAACCAAATAAATTTCCCTCATGCCTCAATCACAGCAATACGGAGGTCAGAGCACTAGGAGTTCCAGGAATCCAAGCTACAGAGTGAAGGAAACATCTCCACAGGTGTATGGAGAGAGCTTGTTGGGTCAGAGGTGTATGTTTGTAAACTGGAAGACATAAAATTAACAGCGTAGGCATGGAGGATGGGAACCCCTTCAGTAGAGAGACAAAGGGAAGAGAAGGAAGGTGGTGGAAGTGTGAGATTGCATTTGGACAAGAGAAAAGCATCTCTAGACCACGGATGGGGTGGGGGAGGGAAATATGAAGACAGCCAGTTTCTAATTCGCAAACAGTCTTAGGAGTGAAGATCAGAGATTTCGGGGTTGCACAAAGTTCTCTGTTTGTGCACAGCGGAAGGAAAGGGGAGCCAGCCTGGATTTCGGTAGGGATCCTGGAGACTCACTGGGAGAGAGAGAGAGAGGTCCCCTCCCTTGAATACTGAGAGAAGAGGACATATTGCCCCTCCAAGGACAAAAGGCCCTGCAGGCGCCAGCCAGACGACTTTTGTTGGCTGGGTGGAAAGGCACTTTCCAGAACTAGCTCTAATGAGGCAGGATCCCTTAAGACAGGGAGTTTTGAATCCCAGTCAAATGCCTAGAGGTGCAAGAGACTGTGGAGGAGGACAGACCTGAAAGCCCTGCTCTTTGTGAGGGTCGCCTGAACAGCATGGTTTGGGACACCCCATCCAGGGAGAAGAGACTGCACTGTCCCCATTTTTCTCCCCATCAACAACACAGTGGAGCTTCAGGGAGCAAGACAGTGACCTTCAGTGGAGGCAGGACCTGCTTACACAAACCCACCCATTCCGTGCCTGGTAAGGGCTTGTCTACCAGAGGGAGAGTGACAACGACCAAATCTTTCTTTCTTTTTTCTTTCCCTTCTTTTCTTTATCTCTTTCTCCTGGTTGTTTGTTTAACCAGACATTTTAACTCTATTCTTATGACATCTTTTCTGTATCTTCTTCTTTAATTTCCTTTCTCTCTCTCTCTCTCTCTCTCTCTCTCTCTCTCTCTCTCTCTCTCTCAAGCCTTATCAGTTCTTTGATTCTCTGCCTGAACTTTTTTATCTGACCCTGTCATTTCTCTCTTTGTATGGGTTAAGGCTTCTTCCACCCCCTGCCCTTTTCACTTTTTCCAGGGTTACTTCAATGAACAAATCAAAGCACACCTTGTAGAAGGTCCAAGCCCTCACTACAAGTAGGGAGATAAAGCAACCAGAGACACAACAACAGAGTACACACAACACACTCCGGAAACACGTCTTGAAGTGCGGGCCCTGTACAGGCTATGAGCCCTTTTTAATATAGTGGTACTCACAGGTGCAGGACATAGAACAAGCTATTTAAAACACGTAAAAGACAGAAAACTAGCCAAAATGACAAAACGGAATTTTCCTCAAAAGAAATTCCAGAATTTATCAATTCTTTTCCTCAAAAGAAATTCCAGAATTGCTCAAAACAAATATAAACAACATATGAGAATATGAATTTAGAATAATAGTCACAAAACTAAGAGGTGGGCTTGAAAAAATCATAGAAGACAGCAGAGAATGTATTGCCTCACAGATCAAGGACCATAGAAATAGTCAAGAAGAATTAAGAAATGCTGTAAATGAGATGAAAAATAAACTAGATACAGTGACAGCAACTATGGAAGAAGCAGCTGGAAGAATAGGTGAAATAGGAGATGAAATTATGGAAAATGATGAAGCTGAGAAAGAGGGGTAGAAAATTACTAGATCATGAGAGGAGAATTAGAGACGTAAGGGATTTAATGAAACATAATACTATCCCTGTCATAGGAGTTCCTGAAGAAGAGTGAGAGAAGGGGCAGAAAGTTTATTTGATCAAATTATAGCTGAAAACTTGAATGCAGACATTCAAGTCCAAGAGGCACAGGGGACTCCCATCAAAATCAACAAAAACAGGTCAACACCATGATATATCATAGTGAAACTGGCAAAATACAAAGATAAACAGATACATCTGAAAGCAGCTAAAGATAAATGGGTTTTAACCTACAAGGGTAAACACTCAAGGTTAGTAGCAGACTTGTCCACTGAAACTTGGCTGCCACAAGGGAGGGGCAGGAAATATTAGGAGAAATATTCCGTCAAGAATCCTTTATGCAGCAAGGCTGTCATTCAGAAGAGGAGAGATAAAGGCTTTCCCAGACAAACAAAAACTAAAGGAGTTCATGACCACTAAGGAGGAATACTGTGAGTGGAAAAAAGCAAAGTCTACAAAAGACTAGAGACATCATCACAAGCATGAAATATACAGATAACATGACACTAAATCCATATCTTTCAATAATAACTCTGAAAGTAAATGGACTAAATTTGTGATCAAAAGACACAGGTATCAGAATGGATAGAAAACACAAGATCCATCTATATACTGCCTACAAAAGACTCATTTTAGAACTGATGACACCTTCAGATTTAAAGTGAGGAGATGGAGAACCATCTATCATGCTATGGGATGTCAAAAGACGGCTGGAGTAGCCATACTTGTATCAGACAAACTAGATTTTAAACCAAAGACTGTAACAAAAGAAGAAGAAGAAGAGCATTAAATCATAAATATGGGTTCTATCCATCAAGAAGAGCTAATAATTATAAATCTTTCTTCCCCCAGTTTGGAAGCACCCAAATATATAAATCAATTAAACATAAATATAAGGAAACTTACTACTAATAATACTGTAATTGTAGATGATTTTAATACTCCACTAATAGCAATGGACAGATCATCTAGAACTTGATAGATATATTCAGAACTTTTCATCCAAAAGCAGCAGAATAGGGGCTCCTGGGTGGCTCAGTCAGTTAAGTGTCCAGCCCCAGCTCAGGTCATGATCTCATAGTTCATGGGTTCAAGCCTCGCGTCGGGCTCTGTGCTGACAGCTAGCTCAGAGCCTGGAGCCTGCTTCCAGTTCTGTGTCTCCCTCTCTCTCTGACCCTCCCCTGCTCGCACTCTCTCTCTCGGTCTCTCAAAAATAAAATAAAAAATATTTTAAAAAGGAGCAGAATATAAATTTTTTTGTAGCGCACATGGAACATTCTCCAAAACAGATCACATACAGAGTCACAAAACAGCCCTAAACAAATATAAAATGATTAAATAATACCATTCATATTTTCAGATCACTATGCTAGGAAACTTAAAATCAACCACAAGAGAAATTTTGTAAAGCTCATAAGTTAATGAAGGTTCAAAAACATCCTAGTAAAGAATGAATGGGTCAACCAGGAAATTAGAAAAGAAATGTAAAAGTATATGGAAGCAAACGAAAATGAAAATATGACAGTGCAAACCATTTGGGATGAAGAAAAGCAGTCCTAAGTGGAAAATACATTGCAATCCAGGAAGAACAAAAGATCACAAATACATAACCTAACATCACACTGAAAGGAATAAAACCAGAGTGGCAATGAAAGCAAAAAGCCAGGGGAAGAAAAGAAATAATAAAGATTAGAGGAGAAATAAACAATATAAGTCAGTCAGACAGAGAAAGAATTAGGGAGCTCTGTACTTTTCACCTGCCCACATATCTCAAACAAAGAAGGACTGAAGCCATAAGAAATGGAACCGCAAGAGTCTGGGAGGAAAAGAGAATCCTCTAGGAAGACAGCCTCTTGGGGGAGCAGCAAGATGGCGGAGAAGTAAGGAGCCCCATTACCTCTGTCCACCCACAATTATCAAACTGAGAAGAATTAAAAAGCCACAGCTCTCTGATCTCCAAGAACGGAGGTGTGCGGACAGACCCCTTATCGACAGCAGTCTCACAGTTGCCTGAGTGAGTGAGTGCGAACTGGGACCAGAGACTATAGGGGAGGTAGCGCCGGCTCCGGAGACAAAGCGCCCAGAGGCTTGTCGCTAGGCCCGCTGAAACCCGCATGTCCATAGGTGCACCGCTCCTAGCCAGGTGGGGCAGCAGGGAGACCGGAGGCGCACAGTTCCCAGTACAGTCACTCACATGGGGCGCTGGGTATCCAGAGGCGCATGGACCTTCACAGCCGCGCGGCACCGCCAGGCAAGGCAGGAGAGAGACCAGGGGAAGAGAAGTAGAGACTGAATCACCCACAGTGCAATCCCTGCAAAGGAGAGATTCAGCCCGGGACTGAGGGCCCCTGAGGGCGGAGAGAGATATCTGCTCCTTTAGCAGGGGCATTCAGTCAGACCAGGCAGCTCACCGACTGCAGGTGGAGCCAGGGGAGAACTCTGACTTCACAATCCCCCTATTCGGTCCCGACCAGAAAGTCGCCCGCGTACAGGCGATTTTAACTGTGGTGGCAATATTGAGTGTGCGGGCAAGGACTTAGAAACAGGGCACAACTTATAAAACAGAAACAACTAGATCTGCCTGAGGCACAAGAAGGTTGGACTCCAGAGAGTGGCTGGAACGCATGGTCTGAGGAGGGTTTGGGGTGCCCATCACCATTCTTCTCCTCGCATCCACCAAGGCGGGGCCTCAGAGAGCAGCCCCTGAGACCCAACCCACTTGCACCAAGCCACGCCCATCTGCCCTGGAGAGCTGCTGTGTTTTTGCTTATTACCCTTAATTGGTTTTTTCTTAATATTTTTACTTTTTATTTTTTTTCCCCATCTTCTCTTTACTATTTTCCTATTTCCTTCTTTTCTCCCTTTCCCCCTGGAATCTGGGAAAGACCAACAATTAGGCACTGCTATGCTTAGATCAACTCTTACCATCCAGATAGTTTTTCCTTCATATCATCCTTATCCCCCCCCATCCCCGCAACCCCACTGCAGGTTTTAAGCTCTCAGTCTGTCCTGTGTCTCTGACTGTTGCTGTCCTTGCCTGCTTTTTTTTTTTCTTTTTGTGTTTTCTTTTCTTTTTTCCCCCTCTCTTTTCTTTCCTGTTCCTTTTTCTCTTTCCCCTTTTGGTTTGCTTCTTTACTTGTTCTATCAGTACATTTGTGTGCTTGTGTTCTCTGTGTGTTTGTCTGTCTGTTTTCCTTTTCAGGGCTATCTCAAGAAACAGTCAAAGCACACATAGTGGAAAGTCCCAAATATCACTGAGTAGAGAAATAAATTAATCAGGGGCATCACAAGAGAAACCGAGAAAAACCATTAAAAGAACATCTACTGAAACGACAGACCCTAGACACTCCAAGAGCCTCCTGCTATAGAGGAATAGTAATAAATGCACACTGCAGAACGAGCTTCTGAAATGGACAAGAGACAGAACGCTAGCCAAAATGACAAAACAAAAGAACTTTCCTCCAAAGAAACTCCAGGAAGAAATCACAGCCACAGAACTGCTCAAAACAGACACAAGCAACATAACTCAAAAATAATTTAGGACGATTGTCATAAAATTAACCGCTGGGCTTGAAAAAAGCTTAGAAGCCACCAGAGAAGATATTGAAACAAAGACTAGGAACCTTCAAAATAGCTGTGATGAGTTAAAAAAAAGGCCATAAATGAGATGAATAATAAAATGGAGGCTTCCATGGCACGGATTGAAGAAGCAGAGAGGAGAATAGGTTAATTAGAAGACACTGTATAGCAAAAGAAGAGGCCGAGAAAAAGAGAAGGAAAATGATTCAGAAGCTTGCAAGGAGAATCAGAGAACTGAGTGATACAATCAAACAGAACAATGTCTGTATTATATAAGTTCCTGAAGAGGAAGACAAAGACAGAGAACTTAAAGGCGTGCTGGACCAAATTATACATGAAAATTTCCACAATCTGGGGAAAGAGAAAGACATTGACATTCAAGACACAACCAAACTCCCCTAAGACGTAACGGAAACCAATCTTCAGCACGACATATCATAGTGAAACTGGCAAAATATAAAGATAAAGAGAGACTTCTGAAAGCAGCTAGGGAGAAAAGGGCCTTAACATACAAAGGGAAACCTATCAGAGTGGTGACAGACCTATCTAATGAAACTTGGCAGGCCAGAAAGGAATGGCAGGAAATCTTCAATGTGATGAACAGGAAGAATGCACAACCAAGAATTCTTTATCCAACGTGTCTGTCATTCAAAATAGAAGGAGAGATAAAGGTTTTCCCAAATAAACAAAAGTTAAGAGAATTCATCAACACCAAACCAGCCCTACAAGAAATCTTAAGAAGGACTCTATGAGAGAAATGTAGCAAGGAATAAAGGCACCAGAGACATCACTACAAACATGCACTCTACAGGGCACACAATAAATCTAAACCCACATTTTTCAATAATAACACTGAAAGTCAATGGACTGAATGCTCCAGTCAAACGACACAGGGTAGCAGAATTGATATGAGAAAGAATGAAATATGGCCATTTGTAGCAAAGTGGATGGACCTCGAGGGTGTCATGCTAAGCGAAATAAGTCAGGTGGAGAAGGACAGATGCCATATGTTTGCACTCATAGGTCTAACAGGAGAAACCTAACAGAGGACCATAGGGAGAGGAAGGGGGAAAGAGAGCTGGGAAGAGTGAGGGACAAAAATCACGAAAGACTATTGAATACTGAAAATGAACCATGAACTGAAGGGGGAGAGGGAGGGAGGGAAGGGGGTGATGGTCATGGTGGGGGGACTTGTGGGGAGAAGCACTGGGTGTATTATGGAAACCAATTTGAAAATGAACTATTAAAAAAAACCAAAACCCATCTATCTGCTGTCTACAAGAGACTCACCTTAGAACTGAAGACACCTTCAGATTGAAAGTAAGGGGATGGAGAAATATCTACCATGCGACTGGAAGCCAAAAGAAAGCTGGAGTAGCCATACTTATATCAGACAAACTGGACTTTAACGTAAAGGCAGTAACAAAAGATGAAGAAGGACATTAATAATAATTACAGGTTCTCTACATCAGGAAGAGCTAACAATTATAAACATTTATGCGCTGAATTCGGGAGCTCTCAAATACATAAAACAACTAATCACAAACAGAAGCAACTTTATTGATAAGAATGTGCTAATTGCAGGGAACTTTAATCTCCCACTTACAACAATGGATAGGTCAACCAGAGAAAAAAATCACTAAAGAAACAATGGACCTCAATGGCACACTGGAGCAGATGGAATAGATATATCCAGAACTCTGCATCCTGAAGCTAGGAAATTCACTTTCTTCTCGAGTGCACGTGGCACATTCTCCAAGACTGATCACATACTGGGTCATAAAACAGCCCTCCATAAATACAAAAGAATTGAGATCATACCATGCACATGTTCAGATCACAATGCTATGAAACTTGAAATTAACCACAGGAAGAAGTCTGGAAAACCTCCAAAAATGTGGAGGTTAAAAACTACCCTACTAAAGAATGATTGGGCAAATCAGGCAATTAGACAGGAAATTAAAAAATATATGGAGACAAATGAAAATGAGAATACAACAGTTCAAACTCTCTGGGACGCAGCAAAGGCATTCTTAAGAGGAAAGATCATTGCAATCCAGGTCTATTTCAACAATTTAGAAAAAGCACAAACTCAAAACCTAACAGAGCACCTAAGGAAACTAGAAAGGGAGCAGCAAGAACACCCCAAACCCAGCAAAAGAAAAGGAATAGTAAACATTAGAGCAGAATTAAACAAAATAGAATTCACAAAAACAATTGAATAGATCAATAAAACCAAGAGTTGTTTTTTTTTAAATAAACAAAATTGATAAACCTCTAGCTAGGGTCCTCAGAAAGAAAAGAGAGAATGTTCAAATAGACAAAATCATGAAGGAAAATGAATCTATTATAACAGATTCCTCAGATACAAGCAATCATCAGAGATTACTATAAAAAACATGCCAACAAACTGGACAATCTAGAAGAAATGGAGAAATTCCTAAACACACATGCACTACCAAAATTCAAATGGGAAGAGAAAGAAAATCTGAACAGACCCATAACCAGTGAAGAAATCGAATCAGTTATCAAAAATTCCCCAACGAATAAAAGCCCAGGATGGAATGGATTCCCAGGGGAATTCTACTCTATGTTTAAAGCAGAGTTTTAACACTGATCCTTCTCAAGCTATTCCAAAAATAGAAATGGAAGGAAGACTACTGGACTCATTCTATGAAGCACATATCACTTTGATTCCTAAACCAGGCAGAGACCCAACAAAAAAAGAGAACTACAGGCCAATATCCTTAATGAATATGGATGCAAAAATACTCAACGAGATATTAGTAAAACGAATTCAACAGCATATAAAAAGTATTATCCATTATGATGAAGTGGAATTTATTACTGGGTTACAGGGCTGGTTCAATATTCGCAAATCCATTAATGTGATACACCACATTAACAAAACAAAAGAAAAAAGTCATATGATCCTGTCAATAATGGCTGAAAAAGCATTTGACAAAATACAACATCCCTTCTTAATAAAAACTCTCCAGGAAGTTAAAATAGAAGTAACTTATTTAAACATCAAAAAAGCCATTTACGAAAAGCCCACAGCCAATGTTATCCTCAGTAGGAAAAAACTGAGAGCTTTCCCCCTGAAATCAGGGAAACGACAGGGGTGTCTACTTTCACCACTGTTGTTTAACATAGTGTTGGAAGTCCTGGCATCAGCAATCAGACAACAAAAGGAAATAAAAGGCATCAGAATTGGCAAAGAAGAGGTCAAATGTTCCCATTTTGCGGATGACATGATACTCTAAATGGAAAACCCGATCGACTCCACCAGAAGCCTTCTAGAACTGATCAATGAATTCAATAAAGTTGCAGGGTACAAAGTCAATGTACAAAAATCAGTTGCATTCTTATACACCCAAAATGAAGCAATGGAAAGAGAAATCAAGAAACAGACCCCATTCACATTTGAATGAAAAACTATAAAATATCTAGGAATTAACCTAACCAAAGATGTAAAAGACCTGTATGCTGAAAACTATAGACTTACAAAGGAAATTGAAGACAACACAAAGAAATAAAAAAAAACATTCTATGCTCATGGACCAGAAGAATAAACATTGTTAAAATGTCATTATTACCATAAGCAATTTACACATTCAATGCAATCCCCATCAAAATTGTACCAGCATTCTTCTCAAAGTTAGAACAAACTATCTTAAAATTCATATGGAACCACAAAAAAATCCCAATTGCCAAAGTAATATTGAAGAAGAAAACCAAAATGGGACGCATCACAATCCCAGACTTTAGCCTCTACTACAAAGCTGTCATTATCAAGACAGTATGGAATTGGCACAAAAACAGACAAATGGACCAATGGAACAGAATGGAGAGCCCAGAACTGGATCCACAAATGTATTGCCAATTAACGTTTGACAAAGCAGGAAAGAGTATCCAATGGAAAAAGACAGCCTCTTCAACAGGTGGTGCTGGGGGAGCTGGACAGCAACATGTAGAAGAATGAAATTAAACCACTTTCTTACACAATTCACAAAAATCAACTAAAAAATGGATAAAGGACCTGAATGTGAGACAGGAAACCATCAAAACCCTAGAGGAGAAAGGAGGAAATGGCCTCTTTGAACTCAATCAAAGCAATTTCCTCCTCGACACATCCTCCCAAAGGCAAGGGAATCAAGAACAAAAATGAACTATTGGGACCTCATCAAGATAAAAAGCTTCTGCACTGCAAAGGAAACAATCAAAAAAATTAACAGGCAACTGACAGAATGGGAAAAGATAGTGGCAAATGGCATATCAGATAAAGGGCTAGTATCCAAAATATACAAGGAGCTCATTAAACTCCATACCCGATAAATGATAATCCAGTGAAGAAATGGGCAGAAGATCTGAACAGACACTTCCCCCAGGAGGACATCCAGATGAACAATCGGCCCATGAAACGATGCTCAGCATCACTCATCATCAGGGAAATACAAATCAAAACCACACTGACATACCACCTCACACCGGTCAGAGTCACTAAAATGAACAGATCAGTAGAATATAGATGCTGGTGAGGTTGTGGAGAAACAGACAGCCTCCCACATTGTTGGTGGGAATGTAAACTGGTACAGCCAGTCTGGAAAACAGTATGGAGGTTCCTCAAAAAACTATCGATAGAACTCCCTTATGACCCAGCAAGAGCACTGCTAGGGATATACCTAAAGTATACAGAAGGGCTGATGCATAGGAGACCATGTGCCACAATGTTCATAGCGGCACTGTCAACAATAGCCAAATCACAGAAAGAGCCTAAATGTCCATCACCTGATGAATGGATCAAGAAGATGTAGTATATATACACAATGGAGTACTACATGGCAATGAGGAAGAATGAAATCTGGACATTTGTAGCAAAGTGGATGGACCTCGAGGATGTCATGCTAAGTGAAATAAGTCAGGCAGAGAAGGACAGATACCATATGTTTGCACTCATAGGTCTAACAGGAGAAACCTAACAGAGGACCATGGGAAGGGGAAGGGGGAAAGAAAGTTGGGGAGTGAGTGAGGGACACAAACCATGAGAGACTACTGATTACTGAAAACGAACCATGGACTGAAGGGGGAGGGTGTGATGGTCATGGTGGGGGGCACTTGTGGGGAGAAGCACTGGGTGTTATATGGAAACCAATTTGACAATAAACTATTATTTAAAAAAAAAAGAACTCATAAGATGGTTTATCATACGCTCCACTCGTATCCATTATTGTTCTTTTGTTTCCATGGAAATACCTCTTATTTAATATCTGACTACTTGAACCATAGGCCTAACTTGGGAACACAGCAGCCTCACCACCTACTGAACTGAATGTAACCAAACCAGACCATTGTCAGGATGAAGAATTGGTTCCATGAGATAAAATATACAACCACCTCAGCTTTTAGGATGTGAAGCCTCAGAGATACATTTCTATGCAGGGTGCATGCCTCCCTTTCCTGGTTACAGAATGTGGGCCAGGAATGCCCTGTAGGGGACACTGGAAGCATAAGACATCTCATCTTAGGGATCACTCTATTCAGTGATTCTACAGAAACAAAGGGCGACCACTCAGGTGGATACTGTAACTGAACATATTCTAACACAGAATCACCCTCACAAAGTTTCTGGCACTGTCATTGCCATCAATGGTTCTAAAGGAGAAACAGTTATTGCCAGGAAGGTCCTTTGACACTGGACAAAGGGCATTCTGCCCCACCCACACTGAGAACATGAGGTTTGTCTCTCAAAACCACAACATATGGGGCATAGATATTCTCCAAGGTCAAATCTGCAGACTTCTACTGGTGAAATCCACCCCTGTATTACAGTAATCAAATCAATGCTGAGGGGAAATGGGAGCTGGGTGCCAGGAAGCCCTCTATGCCTATGAAGAGTGGGAAATGTCAAACAAGATAGGTTGCCTGGGGGGGGGGGCATAAGGAGACAGGTGAAACTATCCAAAAACTACACCATGTGGTTATCATAAGCTCTACCCCTGGTAGTTTCAACAGCTCCATACAGCCGATAAAAAGCCAGATGGCTCATGGAAGATGATGGTGGTCTACAGACAATTGAACAGGGTAGGATCCCACACCATTCCTTGAGGGTAGACTCAATATTGACACCCTCTCTAATACCCTGCCCATGGTGCTAGGAGCATACCATGCTGTGCTGGATTAGCAAATGCCTCTTCAGTATACCCCCAGTTACTGAGTCACAAGATCAATTTGCCTTTATGTGGGAGGGGGGAACTATGGGTCCATCAAGTGCTTCCCCAAAGTTACCTCCAGAGCCCCACCGTATGTCATGGGATCATGGCCTGAGATTTTTCCCTGTTGTGTATCCCAACATCAGTAAAACAGGTCCCTTACGTTGATGACATAATGTTAACATATGAAGTTTGACTCTGCTGCAGGTGTACCCTGCAATCATTTTCGAGAATTTGTGACGGAGAGGATGGGCAATAAAACCACAAGAAATTCAAGGCCCAGACACTACCATAAAGTTTTGGGAGCAGTCTGGTTAAATAATATGTGTTATCCCAAACACCATGACTGATTAGGTGTGCGCCTACTCAACCATTAAGAATGTGAACCTGATGCAAGACTTCACAGGGACTTGGAGTCTTTAGAGGGCTTTTATCCTCACCCAGCACAGTGTCTCTGTCCTTGTGGCACCTGGTAAAGGGTGAGCATGTGGAGGACAGGGGATCAGAGCAGCAAAGCATTTTTGAGAAGGTAAAACTACTAGTGATGCAGGTTGTAGCTTTGGGCACCTTTCACGCAGGGCTACGTCTGATGTAGATGTGTCTGTGACTCCAGGTGATATGGGCTGCCAGGGTGGCATGAATAAGAGAGTACCCCTAGGAAAGGGGCAGAAGGCTCACAAAACCCCATAGAGTACCATATTCTAGAGTGCCTAGAGATATACAAAGCGCTCCTCCAGGTACAGCCTCTCACTAAGGAAGAGCACATTGTGGTAAGAGCTTCCCTGGCTGTCCAAGTGTTTAGTGACAATGTGTTTAATCAGTACACCTCTGCCATGTTCTTAAACACTCATTGTGATGAAGACCCATGACAGTTTGTAATAGAAGACCACCCTGTCTACCAGCCCACTCTTTCTAGAAATCTGGGTGCCACTAGGGCCTCTAGAGGATGTAGATCTTCTAGATATTCTGGCCTTTGTTCTAGGAGCATTGTTTTTAGCCTGTAGAGAGGGAGTAAAGGAAATTCTGGCTGATGCCTGGAGTGCAGGTGGGTCCACTACCTGGACTGTAGTGACCACAGTCCAGTGAGCACATGTAGCAGTGAATGGAAGTTCTCTCTTTCCTATAACCCACAAATAGAAGAGTTGGTCGAAAGTAAAAATGGACTATTAAAGCAGCAGATTTAGTTACTAACAGCTAAAACTGCCTTGGTTGGGGAACTAAAGTACTGTCTAGATCTTAATACATCAAATCAGTCAAACAGTATGGCCTGTTGCCCCATATGCCAGATGGGAAACCCCAGTTGATGCACCCAACACTGTAAAGGTACAAAAGTTGCAGGACACAGCCATTGCCCTGACTCTCAGGATCCACACATTATGCTGCTGGGAGCTACAAGCCCATCGCACCTGGAAAGGATTTAAGTCAAAATTTTCAATGGTCCTTCCAGGACAGGTGAGTTATTTCACACCCCCTGGGTGATGGGACACTATTCAATCCCACTGTCCTGCAGGAGTCAGACCTGATGAAGCACACTGTTCTTGGAATGGAATTCACACCACCAAAGAGGGGAGGAGCGCCCAGGTGGCTCCGTTGGTTCAGCGTCTGACATTGGCTTAGGTCAAGACATAACGGTTCAAGGGTTCAAGCAGTGTATCCGGCTCTGTGCTGACAGCCCAGAGCCTGCAGCCTGCTTCGGATTCTGTGTCTCCTCTCTTTCTATCTGCCCTCACTTACTTGCACTCTATCTCTCAAAAATAAATAAAAGTTTCAAAAAAATTTTTAAAAAGGAGGGGAATTCTGGTATGCCATATCTGATCCACAGTCTACAACTGCGTGCCTGACAGGCCTGCTCCCATTTTCAAAATGGTTGGCTTGCACACCCTGGCCGAATTCCTAAAGACAGAGGTACTTCTAAAGATACTGCAGAAAGCCTCAATTTTATAGCAGAGGAAGACCTCCCCATGCGAGTTCTTACTAAATATCTGTCTTTTTGACCTTAGACAGCTGCTCTGTGGTGTACAGTCACAGGAAGGTCACCTGGAGTATACACTTTTCTGCAGTGGGCCCATTCATTTGCCATACAAGGAAAACAATCAACTTTTGGGTATGTGGACAGCATCTCTCTCTAGCTCTTTGGGGTTGCCATGGTGGGTGTTGCCCATCCAGGGGAGAATTCCGAAGGCATTAAACAAGAACAAGTTAGCATTAGCACTCTTGGTCCTCCTGGTATTACCAACAGTGTATCAATAACAATGAACATGGGTATATTTTTCTATCAAATTATAAAGGTAGTCCTTCCAATAGCTCACTGTAAAGTCCTGAAAGACCACCAGCAGAGCCACATAGGTGGCTATGCTCACATTAGGCATGGGTTTATGTGGTTTACTCTAGATCATGGACCTTTGAGCACCCAGTCACCCTTGTGTTAGGAACAGAAAAATCACTCCCCACAAAATCAACCCAATTGTACCAGAAACATGGAATGGACACCATAGGGGCTGCAGCCATCCTTCCCTATTCAGGGACAGCAACTGGTTGGCAATGACTGGTCACACCACCCAGGTGCTCCTTAGGTGTCCCCAAATGGGGCCCCTTAGTTTTGTGGCACAAAACTTTGGCTATGGCTCCCACTTGGGTGGTTTGGCCATGATCCCTGGGTTTTCCTTGGGCACAGGTGACCTCTGGAAGCAGTGACAAGCTCCTTTTCCTGAAGGCCAGATGGGCACACTCTGTCTTTGATAGGTACAGTCATTTGGCAGTAGTCTTTGTTTGCCCCACTGGCATTGCATACATTACACATGGATAGTCCTTGTGAAATCCAGTGATTAAGCCTTGAGAGATATCCAGAAAACCTGTCCATATTGAACATTGAAATGTCTCTAATGAGAAAAGTGGTCTTACAAAACACAACGGCTTTAGATGTCCTTTCTTCCAAATGGACAAATTCCTAAATGCACATGCATTGCCAAAATTCAAACAGGAAGAGATAGAAAGCATGAATAGACCGATAAGCAGTGAAGAAATCGAATCTGTTATCAAAAATCTCCCAAGGAATAAGAGCCCAGGGCCAGATGGTTTCCCAGGGGAATTCCACCAGACATTTAAAGCAGAGCTAATATCCATTCTTCTCAAACTATTCCAAAAAATAAAAGTAGAAGGAAAACTTCCAAACTCAGTCTACGAAGCATCACCTTGATACCCAAACCAAAGACCCAGAAAGAAAAAAAAAAAAAAGAGAACTACAGACCAATATCCTTAATGAATACAGATGCAAAAATACTCAACAAGATACTAGCTAATCCAATTCAACAGCATATAAAAAGAATTATCCATCATGATCAAGTGGGATTCATTCCTGGGTTATAGGGCTGGTTCAATATTCGCAAATCCATCAATGTGATACATCACATTTACAAAAGAAAGGATAAAAACCATATGATCCTGTCGATAGACACAGAAAAAGCATTTGACAAAGTACAACACCCTTTCTTAATAAAAACCCCTGAGAACGTTGGAATAGAAGGAACTTACATAAACATTATAAAGCCAGTTTATGAAAAGCCCGCAGCTAATATCATACTCAATAAGGAAAAACTGAGAGCTTTCCCCCTGAGTTCAGGAACACAACAGGGGTGTCTACTCTCACCACTGTTGTTTAACATCGTGCTGGAAGTCCTAGCATCAGCAATCAGACAACAAAAGGAAATAAAAGGCATCAGAATTGGCAAAGAAGAAGTCAAACTTTCACTTTTCGCAGATGACATGATACTCTACATGGAAAACACAGCAGACTCCACCAGAAACCTTCTAGAACTGATCAGTGAATTCAGTAAAGTTGCAGGGTACAAAATCAATGTACAGAAATCAGTTGTATTCTTATACACCAAAAATGAAGCAGTGGAAAGAGAAATCAAGAAACTGATCCCATTCACAATTACACGAAAAACCATAAATACCTAGGAGTAAACCTAACCAAAGATGTAAAAGACCAATATGATGAAAACTATAGAAAACTTATGAAAGAGATTGAAGAAGACACCAAGAAATGGAGAAACATTCCCTGTTCATGGATCGGAAGAATAAACATTGTAAAAATGTCATTACTACCCAAAGCATACTACACATTCAATGCAATCCCCATCAAAATTGCACCAACATTCTTCTCAAAGCTAGAACGAACTATCCTCAAATTCATATGGAACCACAAAAGACCCTGAATAGCCAAAGTAATACTGAAGAAGAAAACCAAAACGGGAGGCATCACAATCCCAGGCTTTAGCCTCTACTACAAAGCTGTCATCATCAAGACAGTATGGTATTGGCACAAAACAGACACATGGACCAATGGAATAGAATAGAGAACCCAGAACTGGGCCCACAAATATACGGCCAATTAATTTTTGACAAAGTAGGAAAGAGTATGCGATGGAAAAAAGACTGCCTCTTTAGCAGGTGGTGCTGGGAGAACTGGACAGCAACATGCAGAAGAATAAAACTAGACCACTTTCTTACACCATACACAAAAATAAACTCAAAATGGCTGAAGGACCTGAATGTGAGAGAGGAAACCATCAAAATCCTCGAGGAGAAAGTAGGAAACAACCACATTGACCTCAACCGCAGCAATTTCCTATTTGACACATCCCCAAAGGCAAGGGAAATGAAAGTAAAACTGAACTCTTGGGACTTCATCAAGATAAAAAGCTTCTGCATGCAAAGGAAACAATCAAGAAATCTAATAGGCAACCGACAGAATGGGAAAAGATACTTGCAAATGACATATCAGATAAAGGCTAGTATCCAAAATCTACAAGGAACTCACCAAACTCCACACCCAAAAAACAAATAATCCAGTGAAGAAATGGGCAGAAGACATAAACAGACACTTCTCCAAAGAGGACATCCATATGGCCTACAAGTACATGAAATTATGCTCAACATCACTCATCATCAGGGAAACGCAATTCAAAACCACACTGAGATACCACCTCACACCAGTCAGAGTGGCTAAAATGAACAAATCAAGAGACTATAGATGCTGGCGAGGGTGTGGAGAGATGGGCACCCTCCTACACTGTTGGTGGGAATGTAAACTGGTGCAGCCGCTCTGGAAAACAGTGTGGAGGTTCATCAAAAAAACTATCCATAGAACTCCCTTATGAGCCAGCAATAGCACTCCTAGGGATTTACCCAAGGGACACAGAAATGCTGATGCATAGGAGCACATGTACCCCAATGTTCATAGCAGCAATGTCAACAATAGCCAAAACACGGAAAAAGCCTAAATGCCCATCACCTTTTGAGTGGATCAGGAAGATGCGGGATATATATACAATAGAGTATTACATGGCAATGAGAAAGAATGAAATCTGGCCATTTGTAGGAAGTGGATGGACCTCGAAGGTGTCATGCTAAGCAAAATAAGTCAGGCGGAGAAGGACAGATTCCATATGTTTGCACTCATAGGTCTAACAGGAGAATAGGAGAAACCTAATGGAGGACCACGAGGAGGGGAAGAGAGAAAAAGAGTTGGGGAGAGAGAGGGACGCAAAACTTGAGAGACTACTGAATACTGAAAATGAACTAGGGCTGAAAGGGGAGTAGGGGAAGAGGTGGAGTTGATTGAGGAGGGCACTTGTGGGGAAGAACACTGGGTGTTGTATGGAAACTAATTTGACAATAAACTACTTACAAAAAAAAAAAAAAAAGATGTCCTTTCTTCCTGGTGAGACCTCTGGGCCATTACCCAAGCTTAATGATGTGTGTTCATACCTGATGAGTCTGCTAATAATTCATATTTCTTAAATCACATAAGGACACAGTGAGTGCCCTGAGCGGTCCGAAGTCTAGCTTTGGAGATTCGGAATCAGTGGTTGGGATCACGGGCCTCTCAGCGGGGGGGGAGTGGCACTCATTTTGGTAATCATTGTCTTAATCTTATTTTCTCTTGCATGTGCCTGTATTACTGCTGTAACCTCTTCCTCCAGCACAGCCAGACAGTCACCACAGGGGCCATCTCCATGCTAGTGAGAGGTCAGGGCATGTGCAGAAGAAAGACTAATGTGAAATGATAAGAGACAGGCACGAGTGTTGGGGTTTGGAATAAGTCGTCAGAAGGATATAACCACCACTTGCCATGACCTTGACCCAGGCAATCAGAGGCTCAACACCCTCCCGTGTCCTTGGAATGTGGGTTTTGCTTGGCTTTCCTGCTCCAAGAATTTAGCCATGAGACAGTGATTTGGTATTGAGACTACCTGGATAGTAGAAGTTATGAGCTCAGTTAAGGTCTCTACATAAATCTCTAGGAAATGTAGGTGGGTATGGAGACCTACTCTTTGCTGCTGCCTAAGACAGGCCACATTATGTGACTTCCCTCACTTATGATACCTGCTATGTGCCAGTCTGAAGTGGCATGATCCTGTTTTTGGTCTCTACTTGCCCTCAGAACAGGGGCCAGATTTGGATCACTTCTGGGAAGCTCCCCAAATGTTTGCAAATCAGCAAAAACTGATGATATCTCTAAAAACAGACCCATGTACATTATATCCAGACGTTAACAGAAAGGGGGCACATAGGAAACAGCACATAACACAAATCATCCTTGGTGATATATATCAGTCTTCAATTGTATACAACATATTTCTCTTTTTTCCCTTTTTTTGTTGTTTTTTAAAAATAGTTTATGGTCAAATTAATTTCCATATGACACCCAGTGCTTCTCCCCTCAAGTGCCCTCCACCATGGCCATCAACCCTACCCCCCCTCCTACCCTCGGTTTGTTTTCAGTTTTCAATAGTCTCTCATGATTTGTGTCCCTCTCTCTCCCCAACTCTCTTTTTCCCTTTCCTTCCCTATGGTCCTCTGTTAGGTTTGTCCCGTTAGACCTATGAGTGCAAACATATGGTATGAGTCCTTCTCCGCCTGACTTATTTTGCTTAGCATGACACTCGCGAGGTCCATCCACTTTGCTACAAATGGCCATATTTCATTCTTTCTCATTGCCATGTAGTACTCCATTGAATATGTATGCCTCATCTTACCTCTCAAGATCACACTGGGAGCTACAGTAGTAGTCTATAATTTGGAATTTAATATGTAAGACTTTCTAGACAGATACAGATTCCCCAAATGTGCTAAGATTTATGCAATTTCATTTATGCCTTCATTTACAGTTCATGGAATCATCAGATTTGCTGAAAGGAAAGAAACCCTTACATACAGTTCCTTGTGGAACTGGAAGTTTTCACTGGACATACAATGGCAGCAACTGTTTCTCATAATCACATCAATTAAGTCACATGAAGTTTTCAGTATTTTAAAACACAACAATCTCAATTACACACAGATGCCCAATAGCTCTGTCAGTGTAGAGCACACAGAATAATAAAACTAACAGTATATTGAGAAGTATAAATGACTTGCACATGGAAATAAACAATTCAAAGAAAATTCATTCAAAATAGAAACTTGGGCAAATCATTTAAAAATTTGTATGGAACCACAAAAAAAACCTGAATAGCCAAAGTAATACTGAAGAAGAAATCCAAAATGGGAGGCACCACAATCACAGATTTTAGCCTCTACTACAAAGCTGTCATCATCAAAACAGTGTGGTATTGGCACAAAAACAGACACATGAACCAATGGAATAGAAGAGAGAGCCCAGAACTGGACCCACAAGTATGCTGCAAATTAATCTTTGACAAAGCAGGAAAGGGTATCCAATGGAAAAAAGCTTCATCAACAAGTGGTATTGGGAGAGCTGGACAGCAACAGGTAGAAGAATGAAATTAGACCACGTTCTTACACTATTCACAAAAATCAACTCAAAATGGATAAAGGACTTGAATGTGAGACACAAAGCCATCAAAATCCTAGAGGAAAAAGGAGGAAACGGCCTCCTTGACCTCAATCACAGCAATTTCTTCCTCGACACATCCCCAGAGGCAAGGGAATCAAGAACAAAAATAAACTATTGGGACCTCATCAAGATAAAAAGGTTCTGCATGCAAAGGAAACAATCAAAAAAGCTAATAGGTAACCGACAGAATGGGAAAAGATAGCGGCAAATGGCATATCAGATACAGGGCTTGTACCTAAATCTACAAGGAACTCACTAAACTCCATACCCAAAAAACGAATAATCCAGTGGAGAAATGGGCACAAGATCTGAACAGATACTTCTCCAAAGAGGACATCCAGATAGCCAACAGGCACATGAAATGATATTCGGCGTTACTCAACATCAGGGAAATACAAATCAAAACCACACTGAGATACCACCTCACATCAGTCAGAGTCGCTAAAATGAACAAATCAAGAGACTATAGATACTGGCTAGGATGTGGAGAAACGGGCACCCTCCTACACTGTTGGTGGGAATGTAAACTGGTGCAGCAGCTCTGGAAAACAGTATAGAGGTCCTCAAAAAACTATTGATAGATCCCCTATGACCCAGCAATAGCACTGCTAGGGATTTACCGAAGGATCAAGAAATGCTGATGCATAGGAGCCCATATACCCTAATGTTCATAGCGGCACTTTCTACAATAGCCAAATCATGGAAAGAGCCTAAATGTCCATCACCTGGTGAATGGATCAAGAAGATGTAGTATATATACACAATGAAGTACTACATGGCAATGAGGAAGAATGAAATCTGGCCATTTGTAGCAAAGTGGATGGACCTGGAGGGTGTCATGCTCAGTGAAATAAGTCAGGCGGAAAAGGACAGATACCATATGTCTGCACTCATAGGTCTAACAGGAGAAACCTAACAGAGGTCCATAGGGAGGTGAAGGGGGAAAGAGAGTTGGGGAGAGCGAGGGACATGAATCATGGGACACTATTTGTGGGAAGCAGCAGCTTCGAGCCAGTAGGGAGATTGAGCAAAAGTTCTAGTGCCCTTAGAACCCTAGCAGCTGCCCCCAGTTTCTCAGAATTAGATTACTTGAGTGAAGATGTTAATTGTACTAATAACATTCATGCTTCTTGAGTTGGAATGATGATTGTGCTTCTAGCTTTGGCAATCTTCCGGGATTGTTACACCTGTGGCTGTCTGTATAAAACTACTTGTTTGTGAGGAATAAAGTGGCAATACGGGCACCGCTCACGTGCTCCTCCGTCCCCATCCTTTGACTCTCTCTCTCCTGTTCCTCATTCCCTTATCCTCATGCCCTTGCTTCTGTGCCCCCGTTGCGTGAGCGCACAACTATTGAATTCAGAAAACTAACCGAGGGCTGAAGGGGAGGGGGAGGGGGTAAGAGAGTGATGGTCATGGAGGGGGGGGCACTTCTGGGCAGAAGCACTGAGTGTTATATGGAAAACAATTTGACAATAAACTATTATTAAAAAATTTAAAAAAATGGCATACTAATAGACACCAGGAAAAGTGTTTCTCTAACTGTGGACTGACAACTGTTGCAGTCAGTAGATGGTGGATACCAGAAACACTCTCAGAACAGCTACAATCTTGGGGGTAATCCTGATTTTCTGCACACCAGACAATCAGCCAGAAGTGAGGCTCATACCACATAGCCCCATGACTGTGCTTCCATGGTCTGTGTGAAATTGAGTATTGGCACTTGAAGGAAAAAAGAGGACATTGGCTAAATACCCTTTTGCGATTCCCCAATTTCAAATGAGACAGAGGAACAAGCCTACAGGCCACAGAAAGATTTCTTATGAAGCAGAGAAAACATGTTCCTAAGGATATGTTGGTGGAATGGAAATACCTTTGGAAGTCTTAGACCCACTGCTAAACCTATGAGATGAGTACCTATCAATGTCATCTTGACACTCCCCAACCTTTTATATAGAACCCAGGAGCATGGACCAGAATAGGATGCTTGCAGCCAAGCCTCCACCTGACCTACTGAAGTCAAAAGAGGGAAAAAAACCCCACCACATGATGGAATGCGCACAACCAGAACAGGCCATGAATGTGACGTGAGATGGAAATGATATTATTTGAGGTTGGAGAAGATAAAGGAATTATTAAAGTAACCAGAGAGATACTTCACATTGCTTTCCAAAAATTAATCTACTAAATGTGAACCGTACATTACAGAAGTGAAGACAATGAAGGAACATTTGGAAGTTGAGAATAATAAAGTAAAACAACTGCAGGAACGGAAAAGAGCAAAACACTGGGTCCTCAAAAATCCTGACCGCCTAGATTCTGACGTCAAGGCCACCGAACACAGGCGATGGTGCTGTGCAAGCCAGTGCTTCTGGGAGCCTTATACCAATGATCTCTACTTGGAAACATCGGTGACAAATAGTTAAACGGTTTTAAGAAGTTACCTTTCAATCATTTGGCCACTGTGTGGTCCTGTTAAGCCCTACTATGGATTAGTGTTTGAGTCATTTGAAATCACAGGACGCATTGCAGTGTGTTGGTTCCACACAATTTCCAATCATTTATAGCAAAGCCCCCAAAAGTATTTTTAGTCGTAAAGATGTGTTTGTACAAGAATGAAGCAACTTATGCCCGGATGGCAGATGTCTCATCTGCTCTCACCTCGAAGAATTCAGGAGCCTGGCCGCTGTGGGGCCCCACTGGGGGCTCCCCTTTAAAGACATGGGAAGAAACCACTGAGACACGAGACACACAGACCATAAATACGGAGAGTTGGACTATCTGAGAGGGTTCTGTCTGGCAAGGCTGCAATTTGCTCCTCTAATAGAGCTCTCAGAAAGAAAACACACGTGGGACAATTAGCTCCTGACACAGAAAAGCAGCTCCATTTAGAGGCAGTGGTAACAGCCATACACAGGCCCTTCCAGGAAGGAGTCCTGCTCATCAGCACCCACACCCTCCTTCCCTAGAAACGAGCTCCAGCAACACCAAGCCTGTACTGGGACTCTGGCAGCTGGAGGTCAGGTTTCAGTTGGCTAAGGTGTCTCCCCAGGTGCTGATTCCTATAAAAATACACCTCAACGACTTTGAACTTTCTTTCTTTCCTCTCCCCTTGCCTGGAACAACAGTATGGTTAACCTAGCATTAATCTCTGGAGTAGGTTACTGCTATAACGGTAAGTGAAAAAAGCATTAATTCATTGGAGATACTGCACAGGGAGCCAGTATTAAAGACACTGTCGGCAAATAAGCCCCACAAACCCAACAGACCTCAGAAAGCACCCTGCATTTGTGGAGGTTAGGACTGGGGTGTCGACAGAGCAGGAACCCACAAGAGTCTGCTACTGTGTCCTGACCTCCCCCAACACGGCTCTGTTCAGGTCCCTGCCCCCCTGACCCGTGGGGCTCACACGTGGGTACTCGCTCCATCAACCGCCTGGGCCCAGCCAGGGCCCCTCTCCAACGACCTGTGCATTGCATCATACAAAGAGGGAGGCAACCCCTGAAGTGACTTTTGAGGCAGCCACGGAAATGGTGAGAGTCATTCCAATGCACACTTACAGTTTTTGAAATCCCAGCTTTGGCAGCCAATGAGATCCCAGGAGCTTCTTACTGAAGGTACCAGGGTCAGCAAGCTGGACTCAGTCCTAGCAAGCTTTCCAGATTCCTCTGCTGCCTGCAGAGGGAATATTCAAATTTGTGTAGACTGGCACTTGGAAATGGCACGTGCCATGTACCCCACCAGGCTACTCTTGTGAACCTGCGTCTCCAGACCCTTGCCCCACACCAGATCCCTGACTGAACTCACCTGTGCGGCTGGAGCTGCTCAGGAAGCACCCCCATCAGCCCACAGAGCACAGCTGGGCATTATTTGAGCCTGCGGAGTTTCGGCTTTACCACACTCATAACTCCCAGGCCAGAGGGAGCCCCCCACCCGAAGTCTTCCTTGCATGCACCTTTCCAAGCTCGGTCCCTATTTGGAATGGCTGCCTGCGGTCCCAGGCTTACCAGTCATCTAGTCTCTCAGGTGTCTCTTAGCGAAGGATATTCCTCCTGCAGCCAAGGAGCCGCGTCCTGGCAGATCCGTGCAGACTCCTCCACCTGCGCCTCCAGAGCGGCTATGCACAATTGGGTAGATCATGTGAAATGGGTACATGCGCTGTAACCCCAACAGCCCACTCTGAGACTCGGAACCTCAGGGGACTTGCCCTGTTGTAAGTCGCTGGCTACAACCCCCCACTCCCATGCATAACATGGACCCTGTCCGCTCACCAGGGGCAGTGGGGTCCTCCAGGCCTGTGCGGAATCAGTTAGTCCGGAAGCACCTGCCTAGCCAGCTGGCTGCTGGGATCACACCTCGCCAGGGCTTCTGAGCAGCAGCTTGTAACTGGGGACAGTCAGCCCCACTCTGTGGACCGGCTACAGGAACAAGTCCCTGCCTTCGCAGGCGCTCAAGGCGCAGGTGCTTCTCATCAAGGACCACAGTCCGTGACCGCAGACCAGCCTGGCAAACTGTCCGCTTTCCCTCAGCTTAGGCTTAAAGGGAAATACGTGCTCTGTGTAGGTTCAGGCTTGAAAATCAGCACAGTGTGTGTCCACCCCAGCCCACTGGAGACGCTGTCACACCCATCACCTGCCACCCCCCAGGTCCTGCTCCCCGGACACAGGCAGCGCTCTGAAGTGCAAAGATGCTGTCAGCCAGGTGAGGCCCTTCCAGCAGGTGGAGATTCAGGCCCATAGGAATCCTTCCATCAGCGTCTGGGTAAAAAAGGCGTCTCCCCTCCCCCAAGGCTTCTCAGAGGACAGGTTGACCCGGTAAAGTCAGTCCCCTGCCCCCTCAACGCCTGGTGTAGGCCTGGGCTCACCAAGAGTCATGGTTCCATAGTGTCTGTTAGAGAAGAACCTGGTTGAGGGGGAGAAGTCTTCCTGGTGGGTGGTGGGTGTGGGTGGATTTGTCTGTGGTGGGTGGTGGGTGGGGGATGGGGGCGGAGCTGTCGGTGGTGGGTGGTGAATGGGGCGGAGCCGTCCGTGGTGGGTGGTGTGTGGAGTTGTCC
>PJEM01011878.1:0-50884 GCA_004023845.1 Helogale parvula
TCTCCTGAAACTCTCAGAGCCTTGCTTATTTTATTTTGCCGGTCTCTGGATCAAATGCGCTCTACAAGGAAGGGGAACCAGATTTGCTTTCAGGGTCTACAGGACTGTCCGTATGAAAGGCTCCCATCAGGCTATAGTACTGAGTCTTTACTAGTACTGAGTCTTAACTAGTACTGAGTCTAAACTAGAAGCTTGCGAGAACAACCAATCAGCAGTGTGTTAAAATCTTTGGTTGATTACTGTGCTGTCCCTGCCTCCAGTGATTTGATTGGAGAAACATAATGCCAGAAAGGTGGCTAGAGGGACAGGGACAAGTGGATGGGAGGAGGAGGCTGGGGGGAGGGGGGAGGGAGGAGGAGGAGAGCAAGAGAGAGAGGGAGGGAGGAAGGGAGGGAGAGAAAGGGTACAATTTGGACTCAAAACAAAAACTATTTAAATAAATTCAAAGGAAAGACGTTTTGCAAAAAAAATAAAAGTAACAAGCAGATATTTCAGATATAAATTGGTCACCTATAAATTATATAAATGGCAAGCCTAATATATCCCAGATAGAGCTATGCAAAATTGTCTTTGGTTTAAAATAAAGGCCAATGTATATAAAGGTATCTATTCAAGTAGAGGACGAGGGCATAGAGAGTTATAGTAGTTATATTTTAAAGAAAACTCCACTTTTAAAAATAAAACAAAACATAAAAGACAACATGAAAGTCAAGGAAAATCAAGTAAGCAAGTAAGCACAGCACATTTAGTCCTTAAGTCTAGAGAGAGAAGGTTGTTGGTGTCACGTATTTCTTGGGATCTGAATCTACATGTTGTTTTAACCTCTTGCTCTTCCCCCAAACACACATGTAACCATCCAAATCTCAGACTTTCCCTCTTGTTTGTTTTTTCTTCCAGGCTTGTGATTTTTACTTTTTTCATCTGTGCCTTTTACTTTAGCCAAAAATACCTGCTCCCCTATCACGTTTCATGTCAGGGATGGACTCATGCCAGGGAGGGATGGACCCAGAGCTTCCGGGGTCCTTCATATCTGCTGAGTCTTCTGCATTCCTTTCTCCCAGGGTGTTTTGTTTTGTTTTGTTTGTTTCACTTCTGGCTCCATCTGTCTGATTTTCCAACCTTTCTCATTCCATGAATCTCAGGGATATTTAAAATCTTAACTGTTTAGACAGTCTATTCTGTTAATATTTAATTTAAAGTTAGTGGTCTTATTTTTTTACTTCCCTGTGACCTCAATCAGCAGATGTAACTGGTATCAATTCTCACAAAACATCAGACGGATCCAGCAGAACCCGTTAAAGATCCACAGAACCAGAAGAGATTGAAGACTTGCTAAGTAAAAACTCTCTCCGGAGAGAGAGATGGATTATCCTGATTTTTATCACTAACCCGGGAGGTCCCGCAGTGCTATAGGCTTAGGTTCTAGGCATACTGAAATTCTGTATCCTAAATGTAGGTCAAATCTCCTGAAGTCAAGAGTCATTTTTCTCTCGTATTGTATACCTCCTGGTATAAATTAATATGTACAGATTAACCAATTTCTTCTAGAAAAAATTAAAGACAATTAAAATGAGTTAATGTCAGTTTATGAGATCAATCCAAATGTTTACTTTAAACTTATTTAGGTGATGGGAAAGATACCAAAATGTTTTAGTAAAAGTGCTAAATCCATAACTCAAGGCATAAATGCAAAGCTAAGTCGCTATCCTAAAATTACTTGGAGGGGTTACACATTCTAAAATTTCTAATGGAAGAATGCAATACCAAAAGCTACCAAAATAAAGTGAACACAGAATGTGGATCTTAAAACACTAGCTATATGTATATACCTATCACTGTACTTAGTTATATAAAGTAGACTATTACATAGCATTCAACCCTCCAAAAAAAGATAGCTATTCTGGAATGTAGGCAATAGAAACTGATACAGTCAGGGTGAAATATTTATCTTTAGCCTCTTTTTGTTGTCTTTGCATGGGCATAAACCTTGAAAGCACCACTTCCCAAACAAGAACTAACCTAAACCTATCTGACAATAATTCAATCTCTAAAACTAAAATTACACTTATCTATGAATTTTCACATTGGTCAGGGTCAGACCTTTTGGCTAAAATGTTTTTGCTGTATACAGGCGTCTATCAGATTTCTGAACCACACTGGTAAGTTTAGTGGTGGTAACACTTCCAAAGCTGATTCTAACCATTTGTTTGAAATCTGCTTCCTTGCTTTAGGATTCTACTTAGCCATAAGAAATATATATATTTGTCTTACATCAAATATGTGAATTTTATAATCTGGAATCTCAAGTAATAATGTCTACATGATGACTGATGTAAACAAGGCTTAGGGTCTCTAATTAATTATTGTATTTTTAAAAAGATAAGGCTTTACCTGATTCATTAAATTCAATAAAGATATAAGTTCTAGTTTCTTATTTGTTCCCTTTTATCTTAATACATACTGTAGGGGCTCTCATAACATACATTTTACCAACAGGGGAATTTAGACAGAGATTGCATAGAAGACTGGACCGAGCAGACGTAATTTACACAGGGAGCAAAGGCAGAAGGACTAAGATGAAAAATACAAACCTCTGAAACTCCCCAAGCTTACTTGTAGAAGACCCCTACTAGTGACAGAAAACTGATCAGCATCAAATGAGGAAAATCTTAAAATTTCTTCAAATCCAGATGAGCAATTAGAATTCAATAATTCTGGATTATTACATAATTCAAAGTCTTGCATTCTAACTTTTTAAAGTTTATTTATCTTGAGAGAGAGTGAGCAGGAGAAGAGCAAAGAGAGAAAGAGAGAGAGATTCCCAAGCAGACTGCACACAATCTGTACGGAGCCCAACGCATAAACCATGAGATCACGACCGAAGCAAAACCAAGAGTTGGATGCTTAACCAACTGAGCCACCCAGGCACCCCATGCACTGTGATTTTTTAAAAAAACAAGTTACTCTTTGTCAAATGCCTGTTAAGTGCTATACACTTAGGATCTCACTGGATCCTTCCTACTTTCATATTACCTGTGGGCAGACAGGCGAGGCGAGCTAGCCAGATTTGCTGCCCTGTGGTAGAGCCATGATTTGAACCTGGTCTGTTCATACTAGGGGACCCTTTAAAAAAGTACAGGAAATTTCTCTCTTCTGCAAGAAGCTTTTTATGTATATTTAATTCCTACTTTAGCAATAAGGAAACATATTTTCATCTAATGATTTATCTTTTGCATTTATTGCTTTAGAATTGTTGTTCTCTCCCAAAATTTAACCCTATCTTTTCACACATGACCCAGTAAGTTTGGTACCTACTCTTAAAACCTTCCCAAAGCCCCCTGTGTAAATAGTTTCCTTTTTGTCAAATAGGATGGACGCATACAAGAAGTACAAATATTTCCATCTTTTTAAAAAAAAACTTTAATGTTTATTTATTTTTGAGAGACAGAGACAGAGTGTGAATGAGTTAGGAGCAGAGAGAAAGGGAGAGACACAGAATCCGAAGCAGGCTCCAGGTTCTGAGCTGTCAGCACAGAGCCCAACGCAGGACTTGAACTCAGAACAGTGAGATCACGACCTGAGCCGAAGCCGGATACTTAACCGACTGAGTCTCCCAGGCACCCCTAAATATTTCCATCTTAAAAAGAGCTAAGTTCACTAGATCATCTCCTTTATTTTTTCTCTCCCCATTTTCTGTAAGTCCTTCCAGTAAAATTCCTATGAGTTTATCCGCCTCACCATTTGTTTGATCCTTTGCTTAATTATCAGCTGGTTAGAGGGCCCAGTATTTTTTTAAACATATTTTATGGGAACTCTAAAATATTATTTTTAAATTCAAACACAGCCATGTTGCATCTGGCCACGAATTAAAAGAGACTGTTTTCAATGCCACATCCACTTTCTTCATGACCCTGCTCGGTACCTTGTCTCATGTCTACCTCTCTGAATGCTTTTCTTTCCCCGTAACTAAAAATTAAAGGCCCCCAAGATGAAAGCGGCTCGCTGGCCCCCAGCTCACAAGCAAACTCGGATGGGACGCAACTCCTTTGAGAAAGATCTTTCGTGAGGTCGTGGACAGGAGGCCGACCAAACGAACTGGACCCGTCTCAAAGATACCGTCAGAGGCCCCCTCACAGACAACTCCCGCCAGGAGGCCTACAGAATCTGCTACAACATCCAAGCAGCTATTTACCTGTTTCAATGTCTCCCTGGGGCCTGGGTGCTGTGCAGTAACAGCAG
The DNA here is from genome assembly GCA_004023845.1 of Helogale parvula. NCBI lineage: Eukaryota > Metazoa > Chordata > Mammalia > Carnivora > Herpestidae > Helogale > Helogale parvula. Next base: position 4,240 of record PJEM01011878.1, read on the forward strand.
TCCAAGACGACATAGTTAAGGACATTGAAGAACAGGCCAATAACTCCAGCACTGAGAACCAGCAGCGGCTCCTCCGTCTTCTGGGGGTGGATGTACCTTTTGATAGCTTCAACCAGGATGCTGAACATGAGCGCCAGGGCAAAAATGGAGTTGCCGAATGCTCCCACCACGTCTGCTCGGAGAAAGCCAAACGTGCTCTTCCTGTGCCGGTGGACACCGCTGGCCCTGACGCCGAGCCACGCGATGATCATGGACACGGAGTGGGAGAGCACGGCGAACGCATCGGAGGCCAGCGAGAGGGAGTTGCCGATGTTGGCGATGACCAGCTCCATCACGAACAGGAGGATGCTCACCGCGCACAGGAGGACGAGCCGGAAGCTTCTCCCTGAGTATCGCCCCATGGCCCCCGGCTCTCGGCAGCTCCTCACCCTGCCCCGGGAGGGGTGATTCTCCTCGTCTGCCTTGCAGCACTTGTCATATTTGGAAATCACCTTTTATAGGCTGCTATAAAGCCATAAAACAGTTTAAAGGGCAATTAAGCAAGAGATGTCACGTGATCGGGGGACTTCTGGAAATGGAAGGCACGGGCTCCGATGCGGACTTGAGGGGCTTCCTTGGCTCCTCGTGTGCTTGTGTACAAAAGCCAGCAGCATCTGGGTCTTTGAATCGGGCAGAAGTTCATCTGTGGCTTTGGCCTTTCCAGCCTCCATGTGTGCAATAGCTACTCCGGTGAGTCAAGCCATTTGACATAAAAAATCAAATCTTGTCGGCCGGTGGGTAAAAAATGTGAATTCTGTTACCTGCATGGAACAGAGAGCGTTCTAAGGGAACATTCTAAGGGTCTCTAAGCTACAGATCAGACCTACAATAAGTCAAAGCCAAAGATGAGGCTAGGATGATTTTTCCACTGTCATGTTCATTGATCTGAAATAATAAGCACCCTACTTCTGAACATTCTCCACAAATAAGACCAGAAAAACAGTCCTCATGTTCAGAAAAGATAAAACACTTCTAAGCCGCTGGAGCGAAAGCCATGATCCCAGTTAGTTTCAGGAAGAAAGCTAAATTATAATAACCCGATTGAGCTGATGCAAGGACGTTTTTTTGTGTGTTTAATCTTATCAATTTGTCACTTATAAATCATAACGATTTTCCAGGTCCCGAATATCTAAAACAGTAGCGGCCTCTATTGTTTTGAGTAGACTCCCTCCAGTCAATCTTTCGGAGAAATGCAGATTAAAATGACTATATCCTGTCTTTTCTGAGTTTACAAAATCCGACTGTGATGGTTAATTTTATGTGTCCATTTGACTGGGCCACCAGGTGCTCAGACATTTGGTTCAACGTCATTCTGAGGGTTTCTGGGAGGGTGTTTTGGGAGATGAAATGGGTATTTGAACTGGTAGACTGAGGACCAGATTGGCCGTCCCTGATGTGTAAGAGCCTCGTCCGCTCAGTGGAAGGCCTCAACAGAACCTGCCTCCTGTGAGGAAGAGAGAAACCGCCCTGCCAACTGCCTGCCAGAGGGGACACTGGCTTTCTCCTGCCTTCAGGCTTAACCTCAAACATCAGCTCTTCTTCGGTCTCCAGCCTGTGGTCTTTTAGGCTGGAACTGCACCAGTGAGTCCCCGGGCCCTCGACTTGCAGCTCACCTTGCAGATCTTGGGACTTCGTAGCCTCTGCCATCACGTGAGCCAATTCCTTCTAATACATATTTCTATTTATATACACATGGTATTGGTTTTATCCACCTGGAGAACACTGACGACTTAGGTGCCGCCCTAGTAATTTCCTCAGCATCTCAGAAATAATCTAGTCAGCCGATGCTCTAACACTGGGACTCTGAATGCAACCAGATTATAAAGATTACTGCGCTAAGACTACCTGACTCCTCCATTCATGCAACAGATACTAAGTTCCTTCATGTCGGACATGGTTCTAGACTCTGGGAAGACAGCAGTGAATAAAACAGAGAAAAGTCTCCACCCTCACGAAGGCTACATTCTAGTGGGGGAGGGAGATAATTAACAAAGTAATCATAAAATCTACTGACTGGGGTGCCTGGGTGGCTCAGTCGGTTGAGTGTCCAGCTTTGGCTCAGGTCATGATCTCACAGTTCGTGGGTTCAAGCCCCACGTCGGGCTCTGTGCTGACAGCTCAGAGCCTGGAGCCTGTTTTCAGATTCTGTATCTCCCTCTCTCTGACCCTCCCCTGCTTACGCTGTCTCTCTCTGTCTCTCAAAAATAAATAAAAACATTTAAAAATTTTTTAAAAATCTACGGACTGTCAACTGGCAATAAGAATAACGGAAGCAGAGAAAAGAGAGATACAGAATTGACATAAGGATGCGGATGTTATTTTACATGAAGTGGTCAGGGAAGAATTGACTGAGGTGTTCTTGAGTGACAATCTGAAGGAAGGAAGAGACGGAGCCCTAGAGACGCCTGAAAACAGTTCTTTCTTAGGCAGAGGAGGCAGAGAGCATGGAGATTCAAGGAGCAGAAAAAGAGCTCAGTGTGGGTGGAGAGGAGTGACTCAGGAGGAGAAACAGGATGTGGGGTCTGAGAGGCGATGGGGGGCCAGGGAGCATCATGTAGCACCCTGAAGTGGGAGAGCTGAACAGCAACAAGATCTAATTTACGTTTTTTTTAAATTTTTTTATTTTTTATTTATTTTTTATTTATTTTTTTATTTTTTTATTTTTTTGAGAGACAGTGCAAGCAGGGGAGGGTCAGAGAGAGAGAGGGATGTACAGAATCTGAAGCAGGCTCCAGGCTCTGAGCTAGCTGTCAGCACAGAGTCCGACGTGGGGCTCAAACCCACAAACTGTGAGATCATGACCTGAGCTGAAGCCGGATGCTTAACCGACTGAGCCACCCAGGCGCCCCTAACTTAAGTTTTAAAAGAATCTTTGGATGCCAGGTTGAGATGGCATGAAAGCTGAGGCACCCTTCAGGAGACCAGGGCAATAATCCAAACAAAAGGACGGTGACATAGACCAGGTGGGAAGTGGGAACACCCAGGCAGAACTGGCCACATAATTCATGGGCTTGGCTACCAAATGAAAGTGCAAGGCCTTTTGTTGAAAAATTACTAAGAAATTTTAAACAGTGTGGTCACTATGAGAAGTAGTATGCCATTTTGTCTAAAAATAGAATTGCCGTTTGATCCAGTACGTCTACATCCTGGTTATGAAGCCAAAGGAACTGAAAGCAGGGTCTGTTCATCACAGCAGCCCGATTCCCAGCAGCCAAGAGATGGAGGCAGCCTGTGTCCATCGACGGGTGGAAGGAGCAGGTGTGGTGTATATGCGTGCGCGTGCACATATGTGGACATACGATGGAATATTAGCCTAATTCTATTCTAACACGTTACTACATAGGCAGACCTTTGCGGACACTCTGCTACGTGAAATAAGCCAGGCACAAAAAGACTAATATTGAAGGATTCCACTTATATGGGCTATCGAAGGCGGTCAAATTCATAGAAGCAAAGAGTTAAAATGGTGGTTGCAGGGGCTGGGGCAGGGGGGACGTGCGGGGATTGTTTAATGATTAAAGTTTCAATTTTGCAAGATGGAAAAGTTCTGCTGATTGGCTACCCCAAGACGCAAATATACTTAATACTGAAACGTACACTAAAAAATGGTTAGGATGGGGGCACCTGGGTGGTTCAAACCAGTTAAACATCAACTTTTGATCTTGGCTCAGCTCTTGATCTCAGGGTCATTAGAGCCCATAGCATTTGCTAGAGAATTGGAATGTGAGGTATGAAAAAGGACAGTCAAGGTGACATTAGGGCTGTGGCCTGATGGCAAGTGAGATGAAGGTAGGACAAAGAGGACCGCTGTAGGATCGGCGGGGGACAGGGGGGATCAAGAGACGGAAATGATATTGTTTGGTGTATCGATTAGACAGCCGGGCTGAAATGCTCCATAGTTCAGGGGAGATGACAGGCTGGGAATATATGAACTTGAATGCTGGCAATACACTGTAGGAGGTCGCCAAGGAGATGAGAGACAATTGAAAAGAGAAGAAAATACAAAGAGATGAGAAAGAAGGACCAGAGGTGGAAGGGAAAATAGGAGGGTATAGTATTCTGAAGGCCAAGGAAGAGTGTGTTTCAAAGAGGGGGAATCAGCCGGGCCAACAGCTGGGAGCAAGCACAAGCAGGACTGGAAATGATGGCTCAATGTCACGTTACGGACGCCGCTGGTGACCTGAACAAGACAGCAAATAAAGTGGATTCCAGAGGACAGACAGGGAAGCAGGAGCTGGTAAGTACAGACAAGAGCTCTACTGTTAGACTAAAGGGATAGGGAATCAACAAAGTTGGGGAAGATGACAGCAAGTTTGTAAACTGATGGAAAGGAAATCCGATGACACTGGGGCTGGAGACACTGGAGCTGAGATCCATGGGGGGTTGCCCTCTGCCGTGAGAGGATGGTTCATCTGAAACCGTAGAGAGGGTGGAGCGTGTGGCCACATGAGAGGGTAGACGCCGTGGTAGGAGGTCCTGGTGGGCCTATTCTTTTTAAAAAAAATTTTTTTTTAACATTTATTTATTTTTGAGAGACAGAGCATGAGTCAGGGAGGGACAGAGAGAGGAGACACCGAATCTGAAGCAGGCTTCAGGCTCTGAGCTGTCAGCAGAGACCAATACGGGGCTCGAACCCACAAACTGTGAGATCATGACCTGAGCCAAAGTCAGACACTTAACCAACTGAGCCACCCAGGAACCCCTGGTAGGTCTATTCTTACTGTCTCTATCTTAATGAAATCGAAATGGAGATGACCAACTCAAAGTCAGAAAGGGGAAGTCTGAAAAAATCTGGAGGAAAAATGTAGGAAATAATTGTCCAGGAGAGTGAGATAATGAATAAATGAAGGAAATAGAGTACAACGACATTTTTACCTTGCAATAATACCTGATGTTGGCACGGTCACCAACCAGCCTGTATATCCCCCAAGCTCTTCACTCATTCAACACATATTTCCTAAACACAAAATTCGGTTTAGGTAACATACCTAAAATATATTGTGAGATATCCCTATTACATAAGACTTATGTAAGAAAAACATTTTTATATCATTTCAACACTACCGATGTTTCAAACTCTTGAATCCTCCAGCAAAGTGCAACAGAGGCACTGGTTTCACACTGCCTGCTGAGCGATGGGTGTCTGTCTCTGTGATCTCCAGCCTGGTGGCGTGTCAGGATCGGATGGACCTCACTCTCCAGCTCAAGTGCAGGGTCACTGTCAGCATGCTGCTGTCGGCAGGGATGATCCTGAAGTGTCCCCATGAGGGTCACCGAGGCAATGCCCCCCTCATCACAGGGGTCAGCCCCAGTTCACTGCTTCATCCCCTGTCCACTCGACTGCCTGCTTTTGCAGCTGAACTAGACAACTTCGAGGAGACAATGCCAAGAAGAGGAAAACTCGTGTTCAGCTTTACTCACTACTGTCTGCTTGGGCACTTTGCACAGAGCAGGTGCTCAAATTTATTAAATAAATGGCTAGCATTTCCTAGACGCAGTGAAAGTGACAAGCGAAGGCCGGAAGTGGTAGCTGCCTCCCCAAACTTCCGATGCTCCTGACAACCCCCGAAAACCACAGTTTATGACAGATGACTAATATTTGTAACCGCGATCAGATGTAAAACACGGTGATGGGCGCACTCTCCAAGGCAAATGCCTTCTCTTTGCTTGTTGCTGATCTCAAGCCTCAAAGCCTCCCCCCAGCAGGCCAGGGAAGTTGCTGCTCCTAATTTTCATGAAGGTGTCAGATGATTTACTGGCATTAAGAGCTATCTTGAGCAGCCATGGATGAACCTAGAAATTGCTGTAATATACACTGGCAGTCCCAGTGAGCCAGCCAGCAGTGACTATACCTTGACATGTTTGTTTCCTTCTTGCTGCACTAAACATGAGGCACAGGATCACTTCTGTGCCTGTCGGTCATTTATCTAATTAATGGCTGTCAGCTGCAAGTAAAACACTGACCATTTCTGAAAGGATATCACTTGGATTCAGGTTTAAGCACCCTCTTGAAAAGCTCCACTACTCTTAAGAGGTTTGAGAAAGTTTTGGTATTTTAGCTGAACCTCAGTTTGAGAAAGAAAGCAATTGATCACAAGCAGATTTGGGGGGAAGGATTCCTTCCGCAACATAATTACTTGGGAGTTCCTTTAAATAGTGAATACCTTTAAATGAGCAAACGTCAAGCTTTTCTGTGCTTAGTCTACTCGGGTGAAGCTTCAAAAAATAGCCTAGGGTTTGTCTTTGCTCCAATGATTGCCACTTCCACCAAAATGGCCTTGGGCTATGCGACAAAATGTGGCTTTTAGTTTTTTTTTTAATTTTTATTTTTGATACAGAGAGAGACAGAGCATGGGGGCGGGGGGGAAGCAGAGAGAGAAGGAGACACAGAACCAGAAACAGGCTCCAGGCTCTGAGCTAGCTGTCAGCACAGAGCCTGACGTGGGGCTCGAACCCATGAACGTGAGATCATGACCTGAGCCGAAGTCAGAGGCTTAACCAACTGAGCCACCCAGGTGCTCCTGTGGTAATTAGTTTCTGATCTACTTTTCAGGCTTTTGTCATCAGCCTGCTACAAAACCTTGTATTTTAAAGCATTTATGTTTGTAGGGGGGAAAAAATCTGAGGCTAAAGTAATTATTGTTAATTAAAGCTACAAGTTAGGAGCAACTTCCAGCTGGCTCTGTAAGGTCATTCACTAATATTAGCTACTTATTATTTAGTCTGTTAGGCATTGTTCTAAGTAGTTTATAAGGCAGAGTAACTCCTACTTCTCTATTTTACACCTGAATAGGCGGTTTTTACAGCTGCTAAAGGTAGAAAAACAAGATAAAGCATTCTGAACTGCTATAGCTCAGTAAGAAACTGATTCTGACTGAAATGTGACTCATGTATTTATCTCAATTTGTATGAACACATTCAAAACCTCAGTCTTGAAGGCACACTATACTTAAACTGCTTTGATAATTTCCTACCAACTTAGTAAGTTTTGCTGTGTTCTCACGCATAGCATATACCAAAACCATGAGGTTTTGCATATGCTGTTCCTTCTGCCTATAATGTCCTTCCTTTTCTATTTATTAAAATTCTACTTATCCTTCAAAACATGACTCAAAATTCAAGTCCTTTTTGGAGCTTTTTCCTTTTACTGGTGTATTTATCACTACAAAGTGGGAAAGTGTGTTGGAACAGAGCCCCAAAGAGACTTACCTAGTTGACTAGAATTGAATAAAAGGCATTCCAGGCAAAGGGACAGAGACAGAGACGGGAGATGGCACGTTGTTCACAAGAAACTCCAAACGGTTAGGTTGCAAAGGACTCTGTTAGATTGAAATGGAGACTCAGCTGAACCAGAGTTGGCATTAATATTTTATTCTGTTACTGATGGTGAGCCATGAAAGGTTTTTTAAGGGGAAGAGAAACATCTTAGCACATTGTACATCAAGGAAGAAAACACCTGTGGAAACGTGGGGCCTGAGATGAAACTCCAGAGGCCGTTAGAAGTGACTGACGTCAGAGGTTAACAGGCATGAGGCAGTCTAGGCATCCATGAGAGGGGAGACCCAGGAGACATGGGTGGGGGCGGGAAGGGCGGGATGTCGTCTGGCCAAACAAACACAGCAGACGGTCGGCTGGAGGGGCTGGCTAGGCGGACTCTCGGGCTCTGGTTTAGGTGTCCAGGTACATTTTGGTTAATGCGAAGCCTTTCGGCAGGAAAATAATGTAGAAAGAGCAGGTCTGGGACTGGATGGTGAAATGAGGGTTTTGGGACAAACAACCTGAAATACTGATGGGAACACTTGAGAGGCGAGGATGCAGCTGGAATAAGGTCTAGAGCTCAGACCTAGAGACAAAAATGTTGGTTGGAGTCCGATTCGTGTTCTCTCAAACCAGGGGATTAGAGGCTGACCAGGCAGCACCAGAAAAGGGCTAGGTCCAGAAGTTCAGGGGCACCTGGGTGGCTCAGTCAGTTGAGCGTCCAGCTTCGGCTCAGGTCATGATCTCACAGTCCGTAGGTTCGAGCCCCGTGTCAGACTCTGTGCTGACAGCTAGCTCAGAGCCTGGAGCCTGTCTACAGATTCTGTGTCTCCCTCTCTCTCTGGCCCTCCTCTGCTCATGCTTTCTTTATCTCAAAAATAAAATAAAACAAAAAAAAATTTTTTAAAAAGAAGTTCAGTCTAGGAATGTCTAGGGAAGAACTAACTAGGACAAAGAATCAGAGGGGGAGGGCCAGTCATAGGAGCAATTTTAGTAAAAAAAAAGAAATGTCTTATAGCAGCAGAAACACAGCAGAGTGATACGGGAAGACAAGAGACTGAGACGTTAGCCTAGGTCAGAAGTGGCATCAGGGGTCTTGGGGACAATGGCGGGGGGCAGGCGCAGACAAGTGCAGAACAGGAAGCGGAAGCGAGGGGGTTATTCCTCCTGCAGAACCGGGGCCTGTCGGTGAAGACCCCACAGTGACTAGCGGGAAGGAGAGGCAGGAAGGAGCTCAAGGGAAAGCTGTGGTGGGTTTCTTTGCTTTTCGGTACGTATGCGGTTTTGTTTTGTCCTCTAAACAGAAAGATCTAGGACAACTTTAGATTCAGAAGGAGTTTAGGAAAGGAGGACTTCAACATACAGGAAACGAGAGAGCTGCTAGTTGGAGGTCTGAAACATGAGGGACCGTGGGTTCCCAATTTTCTTCTCTTTGTACGGACGTCCTGTGGTACATATTTCAGAAATAAATACATAAAACTTGATTAATTCATGATATTTATTACTGGGGTTGTTTACAGAAAAGTCTTTTTCCCACTGTTAATTTAGGCATAAGAATAAGGTGTCTGTGTCTCATGTGACCTATCAGAACTTTTATTTTAAAAAAATCATAAAACTGTCTATATCTGGGAGGATATTAATATCAATTTTTTAAAAAGTGAGGCGGGCTGGAGAGAGGAGCTGTGTCTTATCCGTTAGTAACTACGACCGAACAAGGTATAGAACTTGGCAGGGTTCTTGCCACACACGCATCTGGCCCCCGGCTGCAGCTCACAGAGTGGCTGGAAAGGGATGCAAAGGCTCTTGGCGCCCATGGACGGAGCCCCAGGTTCGAGATCTTGATCCCTGAAATTAAAAACAAATAAGAATTCCATTCACTTACGCTATATGTTCCCATTCTTTCCCACTGCAATACTCACAGGTTCTCTCTGTTAACGACATTTACCTAGCAGTGGTCTTCTTGATCCAGTCTTCACAGTCAATTTCTCCACAGAATGGAATCTGAGCAATCTAACAGAAAAGAAAAAATATTCTGTATTTAGATTCCTGTTCTGTAAAAGGAACACCCGAGTTGAAGCTAAAAGGACAGGTCTCCCATGGTACCTGTTTCTGGCCACGGTACCTTTCCAAACCTGCAAGAACTTTGCTCAGAGGTGTAAGGGATAGCAACAGGGTTTTGTCCCTCGAGCCAAAACCCACACACTGTAAAGCACCACAACAAAACAAAACCATCTCTGCGATACACTTCAATGTCCAGTAGACCGGCTACAACACGGTGCCTGAAGAGAAGAAAGAAAGGGTCATAGACCTGAGTCCAGCCTCTCGCTTACTGCCCTCATTTCAGATCCGGACACCACGTGCTCTGCCTCGTTAACCAGTCACAAGGAGGACAGAGGGAAGATGACGGATGAATAGTGAAATGATTTTTAAACTGCCGTTAACAATACAATGAATAATTAGATAAACCCCACCGTTTGTCACAGTGTGATAGGTAGTGAATCACCTTTAAAGTCTAAGGGTACTCAAAGTCAAAAATAATTTGTGTCAGAAAAAAGAACTCAAATTTTCTTTTATAGACCATATAGAATAATGGGCAGAATTCACTGCCTATTTGGAAATCTCTAGCTCTGAGTTTTCTTTTGTAAAATGTGTGTTGGACTAGACAAGAATTAAGAGTTCCTAAAATTTTCATAGCATGTCTACTTCAAAGTGAGGTTTGTATGCAAGAACAATCATGTAACACTACAGAAAATTTCTGGAGATCGAGGTCAGTGGTGGGGAGATCAAAGGTGTGGACAATCCCTATACATTAGTTAGAGATAGAGCGAGTGAGCAGGGGAGGGGCGGAGAGAGAGGGGGACAGAGGATCTGAAGAGGGCTCTGCACTAACAGCAGTGAGCCCAAGCTCAATGCAGGCCTTGAACTTCCGAACCGTGAGATTATGACGAAGTCGGACGCCCAACCGAGCCACCCAGATGCCCCCCACATCAATTTCTGATCAACTATTTTGAGCCCCGTGTTCCATACTCAAATCACGACCCTCCTGCAAACCCCTTATAAAGCACTGGGAATTTAGTTAAACATGCTTCAAAAGGCTTCTCTAGGAAGTAAAGTGAAAGTAAATTAACATTTAGGAAATTACAAAAAGAAAAAGTAATTCATCAGGTCAACATTCTGCAGGGTGAGGAAGCGTTAGTTATCTGTCTCTTATTCAACAAAATGTGTTAACCTAATTCCCAAAATTGATCAACTGTTATTTTAATAATTTGCCTCAAGACAATAAAGAAGTGATAAATTGCTAGGAAAATCCCAGGGGGGTGGGAATGAGTGGGTGAAGAGAAGGTGCAAGGAATGGTATTAATAAAAATCTTGAAAAATTTGAATAAAAATTGTTTATGCAATAAAAATGGAAGCAAAGATAAACCTAAATACATAAGAGCTGAAATAACCCAAAGTTACCCCTCTGTATTGAAATTTGGTAAATCATTAGCATTTGTACAAACAGAAAGCATGAGAAGAATGTACATTCATAAAAGTATTGTTTAAAATTCATTACAAAAGACAGAACAAGGGAAAAACTTTAACCACTGTCATTGTGCAATGATAAAAATGTTAAGACTTAATTACAAAGAGTGTCTTTGGTTTATAAATTTAAATTTTGATTCTTAGAAAATTTTGCTTTTATTTTTAACCCACAACACAGCTATATTTTTATAACTGTAACAAATTCTACAGTAAGTGGTCTTATTTTCTTTTCCCCTAAGAAAAAAATTACTAAGCCTTGAGAACGGATTTCTAAAGTAGGGATTTTTAAAATTTAAAATGGCATAGTATAGGAAAATTCAACTGAAGGTATTTAAACTAATAAATGACAATTTTGTAAAAACCCATTGTTTTAATTCTTTGTAGCTTCAAAGTAAAGTGCAGGTGGTAAGATCTGAAATTTCTTTTATGCATATAATTCATTAATATGAAAGGATAATTATGCATTTTTAGGCTATTTATTCAACCACAGAAAAGTTTTTAACTTTTATTTTTTATTATTTCTAAATGCTTTAAAAAGATACAACTTTTCACAATGTATAATATGTTCAATTCGGTAGCAGAAAATGTTAATGATGAGAAATATCACTACTCAAAAATCAGAGTGATCAACAGAATAGTAATATATGTCAACAGTAAAAAAGTATATATAAATTAACTTTTTCATTTAATTAAGATCCTTTTGGAACAATTTAGTAAAGTTCTATAAAATCAGATCTTAACTTTTTTTTCATATTTATACCAACAAAGAGTAGAAAGCCAAACTTTCACCTACATTCAAGTTCCAAAGATCCCTTTCTCCTTCTCCCCACCTAGTAAATACAGTTTTATTTACAGGAGCCTCAAAGGTTGCCTGGCGGTCGGTCAGCACACGGAAGCTGGCCAGCGTGGGGGGCGGCGGGGTGGAGCTGGCTCCTGACACAGACACTAAATCTAATCTCCACGTGCTCTTTGGACACACGACTTATACCCACTGTGTGCTTTAGGATAGAGGTTGACATCTCTAATCTGATATCAGAATAAAAGATATGACTTTACTGCTATCTGCTGAGATTCATTTCTTGGAAAGCAATGGATTAACTGATAGTTACTCTACTGACTTATTAACTCTTATGTAATGTCTTTACCACACTGGACTGCAAAAGTGACTACTATCTTCCCATAATAAAGGAAACATTATTTTATTTTTTTAAAGTTTATTTATTTGGAGAGCGACAGAGAGCACACGGGGGACAGGCAGAGAGAAGGAGAGAGAGAATCCCAAGCAGGCCCTGTGCGTCAGAGCAGAGTCTGATGCAGAGCTCGATCTCGCAAACTGTGAGATCTGAATATGAGCTGAAACCAAGAGTCGGACACTTAACCAACTGAGCCTCTAAGGGACCTCAATAAAGGAAACTTTACAAATTCAGTAGTTAATGGAACAAAAATAAAATCATAAATAAATTACAGTGAGAGAAAATAAACACCGCATCAGACAGATGGCTGTCCATTTCTTTAGTCTTCTATTAGAAGTATGTAATCTGAGTCAAGTGACAACTTCCAGAAACCAGAAAGTTCACAAAGGCAATAAACCAAGAATAACAGAAAGCTACTGAATTATGGACCTGAAGGGGATTTTAAGATTATCTATCTTGTCCTCATTTTGCAGATCAGTAAGCTGAGAGCCAGAGAGATTAATACATCATCCCAGCTCATGCAATAGAGACACATTAAGAGGTTATGACCTGGGGTGTCTGGATAACTCAGTTGGCTAAGAGTCTGACTCGATTTTGGCTCAAGTCATGATCTCATGGCTTGTGAGTTCGAGCCCTGCATCGAGCTCTGTGCTGACAGTGCACTTACTGCTTGGGATTCTCTCTCTCCCTCTGTCTCTCTGTCCCTCCCCTGCTCATGCTCTCTCTCTTTCAAAATAAATAAACTTAAAAAAATAATTTAAAAAATAAAAACAAACAAAAAGACACAGAAGAAAGTGCATTAAACTTAAGTCAAAAGAGACACTGAAATTCTAGGACCAAATTTGCCTCTTAGAGCGTGGGGTAATTCATTCAGACTCTGGCCCATGGTTTCCTCATGTATAACCTCAGAACACAGGACTGGTTTTCTGTAAAATCAAGCATGTATACCAGAATATTAAAGTGATTCATTGCAGTAATCAATAATTTTGCAAATCAGGACACCTCTTTTCTTTGAAAATTAGGAGTTTCCACTAGGAACATCTGCACACTCACAACACAGAAAACTGATAAAATCTGAAAGAACTACTAAGTACCTGATTAAGAAAAACCCAGGTCTTTTAAAAAAGCCTGAAGTATCCATTCATTTTGAAAAACAGGCTTAGACATGAGCAATATTTTCCCCCTTATTATTCAGAAAAGCTCAATCAATTAAGATGGGCGAATTGAAATTGTTGACATGGATTTTTAACCTTAATTTAAGAATATGCACATTACATTTCAACATTACGTTATGTTAATGCTTACTTCAGTAACTTAATTCAAGATCAAAAACTTGGATTTCAAGAATTTTCAATAATTAAACCATTAGGGGTCATACAGAATGAATGCTGGTTAGCCAGTATTTCAAGCATGAGAAAAAGCTTTCGCATATCAGTTAACAGTGTTATCCAGAAATGATATAATGCCGGAATGCTTTAGAAAAGCCAATGGAAAATAGGATAAAATGTGGGGTAATATATAATACTGTTGCGTGACTGGCCTTAAAAAAAAGGATTAATGCCATGCATAAATTCAGCGAGTCTTAAAATACCATTACTGAAATATGTTTATATTCAAAACTTTCCAGAAGTCTCTTACCTTCCCAGAATCTAGCATCTTCTGAAAGTCCTCCATTGTATTAGCCACGACCATATGAGTCTTAAGATCTTCAGAAGCCCTATCAAAACATAATTGAAAAATATATTTTTTCTTACTAATATGACAAAGTTTTTTTTTCAAAAATTAGCATAATTGAACAAAAGAGCAATAACCTGGAAGTGAGAATGTTTTGCCGAGCACACAACAGGTAATACTCTCTCTCTTTTTTTTTTAAAGTTTGATTTACTGAAGTCACTTCTACACCCAACATGGGGCCTGAACTCATGACCCTGAGATCAAAAATCACAGGCTCTTCCCACCGAGCCAGCCAGGCATTCTAATTACTTCTGTTATTCCCATTAATCTCTACTAACCAACATTCTATTCCTGGCTACACCACTACCATCTATGAGAGTCTATCATTTTTGAAACCTTTTTGGTCTTTGTTTTCCATTCTACAAAACTGGAAAAACACTCAAGTAATCTAACTACCATATAGGATTGTTTTAAGAATCAAACACAAAGACATGAAAATGTTTAAAAAAAAGAACAAAAAATACACAATATTCAAGTATATTTTCGTATACTACATACTTCCCTTATAAGAACTTCAGGTTTTAGAAATGGAAATAAGTATTACTATTGTTCACATTCAAAGTCACACAATATACGAGGACCACTCGTGGGTGGTGACCAAGAAAGACACAGCATGTATTTCTTTTCTGACTCTTAGGTCTAAGACCATGTGAATTCTGTGGCCAGTAACTGCTAGCTCTCCACCAAATCCCCTCCGTTGGACTTCTTCACAGTGAGATAAGCTCATGTGAGTAAGTTATAGCCAATGAGATCCAGAAAAAAGAATACACCACTTCCTAGGCTTAATACTTACAGTAGGGAAAAAATGCACCTTTATGCAACCTACATTGTTAACAAACTTACTGAATAAAAATGCCAATGAATAAAACTGGTTTTTAGCCACTAATGCAATGGTTTTCCAACCAGGGGTGCACATCGGAAATCACACAGAGAACACTAACACTACAGGTAACCAGAAACTACCTTAGAACCAGGTGTGAGGCTCAGGTAGGTTTCTGTTCCCAAAGTTCCCAGGTGACTCTGAAGGGAATCCCTAGAAAAGGGACCACTGTACTAAATGCACTGTTTATTTATTTACTTTTTAATGTTTTATTTATTTTTGAGTGAGAGAGCGAGCGAGCGTGTGCGCTCAAGTGGAGGACGGGCAGAGATTGGGACAGAGGATCTGAGGCGGGCTCTGCGCCAACAGCAGAGAGCCCTATGCAGGGCTCGGACTCACAAACCGTGAGATCATAACCCAAGCCAAAGTCAGACGCTTAAACAGTGAGCCCCGGAGGCGCCCCCAAATGCTCTATTTCAGTGGCAGCAACAGAGACAGTTTTCTAATCTTTCACCTCTACAATATTACCTGTTCTGAGTTCAGACGGACTACAAACGCACTATTCATTAGTAATCTAAGTTAAATCCTTGAAGTCAAGTGACTCATTATCATTACCATTTTAGGGCAAACAAACCAAGGGGAGCAAATCCACTTGCCCAAAAACACTAAGCAAGGACCAATGCCGCAGCTAAAATTAGTTCATTCCTTAAATGCATGATTTATGGAGGCCTAAGAGAAGTCCAGCACAAGGTATTAGAAGATACATGAATAAATAAGGTGCAAGCACTGCCTTCCCCCAAACTGAACCTCTATCCTCAGTGGCAGTGGGCTTTCTCTCTGCCTCAGGTGGGTATAAAAGCAAATAAGGCGCGACACATATGCACCGATCTTCTAGTGCCTCTGCCTTGAAATCTCTGATGCTAGAAGACCGCTCTCCACGGGTCAGGGCAGCCCTGAAGCTTCCTCTCGCCCCGGACCTCCAATCCCAATCAAAAGGTTCTTAGCCTTGACTATAGGTCAAAATCACGTGGGGAGTTTTTAATACTACAGCTGCTGGGCTCACTCTAGACCTACTAAAGTAATATTTCTAGGGAGGGTTCTAGGCAATGATATTTTTTAAAGCTCCCTGGGTGCTGCTAATGTGTAACCATCAGGTGAGAATCAGTGTCTTAATCCCCCAAATTCATATGTCACAAAAGCCTGCATGTAAAGTTAACCCCAACTAGTCCATGGGACAGAGAGGCCACTGGTGCAAATCTAGGAAGTAGAAAGCTCTTGGAAAAGTCATCATGCTACAAGTCAAAAACACAAAGAGAAAGGCCAATTAAGAATCACAGGAGCTCAGAGGGAAGGTGACTTCCAGTCAGGGCACTCAAAACACCCCTCAGTAAGCTCTCAAAAGCTGAAGAGGATTTCAAGATCAGAGACAAAAGCAATTCCAAGAACTAACCTTGTAAAAAGGTTCACATGGATGTCTTCCAAAATAGCTTGAAGTTTAGTCTCAGCCTCATTATCAGCAAGTGTCAGCTTTTCTCCAGTATCTCGTCTGACAGCTACAAACTGACAGCTCTTCATGTCACGTGGCCCAACTTCAAGTCTGATCGGAACTCCCTAGAAAACAAAAAAGGCAGTTAAAATGATACATGTATGTCTCCACTTGAAGATAAAGAATTATTTCATGGATTTATCTACTATAAATAATAAAACCCCCCAAATCAAAGGCATTAACAAATAAAGACAATATTCCTGAGACACTACAGTAATCTATCCCAACAAGAAGGTATGAACCTAAGAAAAGGTGCGCTGCCCAAGAGGTTTTGAGCTAACAAAGTGTTAGGGGAGAAACTCGAGGGTAGTGCTGTCTGGGTCAGTATCCCTAACTCTTCTCACGTGACAGTTACATCTGTATGGCACGAGCTGGCAAACAGAGAAGGCTTCTTGAACCGAAGGCCACCCAAGCCACTGAGTAGTACACATGGCACATCTGAGACTCATTCATGGCACAGTGGTGGACGTGGTTGGCCTCAGGTCTGGACACTCTGGCGTGCAGAAGACTCTCTAAAGGACTTCTTAAAGCACAGACTGCTGGGTTCTGCCCCCTGAACTTCTCACTGCACTAGGCGTGTGTAGTGACAACGGGGTAGTAAGAACTACAACAGGGCCTCAAGATTCCTATTTCTCACGAGTTCTCAAGTGATGCTGGGCCTGGGGGTCCTGGGTCTCCACTCTGGGAACCACTCCCCTGTTCTGTACTTCTGGGTTTTACAAAGAAGCTTAAGGACTAAATGCAGGTTTAAGCCTGTGAATGTTCAACCCTTATGAATGCTCCGAAAGAGAATTAAGGCTCAAGGAAACCTTATTTTTAGGGTCTAGTACCTCACCTGAAAAAACAGTAGGGTGTTTTTTTTTTTAAACTTTTTTTTTTTTTGAGTAAATGATCCTCTAAAACTACTTCGGGGTTTTCAAATTTAAGTTAGGCAACCTCCACGTATACAGTTTAGCTGATGGTAGTCCCCCAGAGCAAAACCACAAGAAAAATTTTAAATAATATTCTAGAAAAAAATGATTTACCTTTAGAAAAGACTGGTTTCATAAAATAATGAACACCATCAAACAGTTATATATACTAAGTATTACATTATTTTACCGTTTTCCTTTATTTACCCAATGTGAATGCCATCTGTAACAGTGTTAGGTGTAATGAGATTAACAAGAGGGGTAAGAAACACATCCTGTGCTCCAGGGGCTTCGCACCTGCCAGGTCAAGAAGGCATGCACGCAGACAAGAAGTACAGAAAATCACAAGTGGGAGACCACCCTCAGCTGGAAGAGGGAAGAAAAGTTACTACCGAAGGCAAAACATTAAAGAGTAATTCCATCAAAACAGAGGAACACTCTGTGAAATAACTGACCTATACTTACAAAAATGCCCAGGTCATGAACGACACAGGCAGGCTAGGAACTACTCCCGATTAAAGGAAACCAAAACGACATGACAATTAACAGCAACCTGTACTGACAAGGAGAGCCGTGGCAGCGGCAGCCCAAGGCAGGGTGTCAAAGCCCGAGGTGGGGGTGGGCGGGGGGAGCAAGAGGGCATCGCGGCATGAGAAGAGCCTGGGACGGAGTGACACAGCCCAAGTGGGATGGGAAGGGCATTCACGCAGGGGAGAGGGTGACAATGGCAGAGAGAGACCAGTGGCACAGAGGGGCTGAACTAATCAAGATATCAAGGATAACTGGAACTAGGTTTTTCACCGTCAGAGAAGGGACTGAAAACCTGGAACAGGAGAAAACTAGGAGGAGTCTTGTGTTTCTTTAATGGAACTGAAAGAAATAACGTGACCTCATGGTTATCAAATACACAGATCTGGAAATACAGGTACAAATACGTGTGTGTGTGTGTGCGTGTGTGCATATACTCAGTCCGTAGCCCCATCTACTGAGAAGGTTTGGAAAGAGGGGCAGCTTAGAAGTGATGAGCACACCCAGCACGAAACAGCATCTCTGCTCAGAGAACCAGGGCTTCTGTGAGATGCTCCTAATTCCATTACCAAATAGCAAGGAAATGCTCAAAAGTCATCTTTAAGGGATCCTACTAGTCATATCAAAGACACTTTGAGCCTCAAAATAATGATCATAGTAAGTTATAACCCACTGAAAATGACATGAGAAACCATGTACCCATAAACGTATTTTTAAAAACAAAAATATGTATTATTTGATTAAAAGGTGAATGCGGAATGTGTCAAGATCATGATAATCAAAGAAAGCCTGAGGAACTACTCCAGACTAAAAGAGAGTAAATAGATGTGATAACTACATGCAACACAATTTTGAACCAGATCCTTCTGCTATGAAAGACACTAGGGTCACACCTCAGAAAATCTGATAAGGTTCAGAAATCAATGGTAGTAATGGATCAGTGTTAACATTCCGACTGTGTTGGCTACAGCATGAGTATTTAGGAGTGAAAAGGCGTCAGGCTAGAATCTTATTTTCAAGTGGTTCAGCAAGGAAAAATTAACTTTTTGTACTATACGTGCTGGTTACAAATTTGAGACTGTACAGGGCGCCTGGGTGGCTCGGTCGGTCAAGCGTCTGACTTCAGCTCCAGGTCATGATCTCATGGTTCATGGGGCCAAGCTCCGTGTCGGGCTCTGTGCTGACGGCTCAGAGCCTGGAGCCTGCTTCAGAGTCTGTGTCTCCCCCTCCCCCTGCCTCCCCCCTGCTTGTGCTCTGTCTCTGTCTCAAAAATAAATAAAAAATTAAAAAATACATTTAAAAAATTTGTGGTTGTTTCATGACAGCAAATTTTACAACTTAAGTGGAAGAAATAACACAAGCAAAGACACAGAGGTGGAAAACGAGACTGAGAACAGAGAAAAGGATGTACGAACAGAGGATAACGGAATGTAACAGCTAAAGGTAACATTTGTTGATACTTTTTTCTAATAACAAGTTATGAATTTGCTCATAAAGGATTTTTTGTTTACTTGTTTTTCTTTTCAATGGCAACACAAAATTATCTTAATTACCCACCACAGTAAAAAGTTGTTAACTCACTCATTTTATTCCCTCCTTTCTCTTTTCCTACTAAAGAAGTTGTGAGGGGTCGCAGGGTCTGGTCTGGCAACCAAGCCATACACCCCAGTTACTAAACTGAGTCTCACGGCACATATTCCACCCCACCCCCACCACCTCTCTGGACACAATCACTATCAAAGGAGTACGAATCTAGATCTTCCAAAATACTTTTTCTCAGGAATTCTTGGACTACATGGAGATAAAATGGCATTAAAAAGGGCGGTCGGTACTTTCCACTGACTAGAGAACTCTCCCGGTGTCCCTTACTTTTAGACTTTGTCTCCTTAGAACATAGGTGCTTTGTTTCCTTTCCTGAGAGTCGTAGACAAGGAAGTTGTAGCAGAGCCAACTGGTACTAGAGACCCCTTCACAGTACAGGCTCATTGGGACACTAAAACGAAGAGTTCGTGGGTTCGAGGGACAAAGTCACGTCAGAAGAGAAAAAGGGAGACGCAAGGGGAGCAATACAGGCGGGAAAAGTGAATACAGATGCCCTTTTCCCCCTCTCAATCCAGCCAGTAGCAAAGAATAAGCTTCTCCTCTACCGCGTGCTGCCTCAGGCAAGAACACGAGCTCAGACAGGCCACTGCTGGAGTCACACAACCACCACTTCTAAGTAGGCAAAAAACTGCAATGAAAGGGAAGTTACGTAGAGAAAATATTTATCTTTCAAGTCTTTGTTATGGGGCGCCTGGGGGCTCAGTTGGTTAAGTGTCCGACTTTGGCTCAGGTCATGATTTCGCAGTTTGTGGGCTCAAGCCCTGCATCAGGTTCTGTGCTGACAGCTCAGAGCCTGGAGCCTGTTTCAGATTCCGTATCTCCCTCTCTCCACCCTTCCTATGCTCACACTCTGTCTCTCTCTGTCTCAAAAATAAACATTTAAAAAAATGATAATAGTAAAAATAAAGTCTTTGTTAAACATAAGAGAGTAAGTAAAGGAAAGTCAATAGAACTACTAATTTTTAGCCCAGAAAATTTACCTTAGGGGCCAATTAAGATAAACAGGGGCACAAGTAGCAGCAATCTGGGGGCCCCTACACGTGTCCTCCTCACAGAACCCCACACTGCTGGGCCTCCACAGTCGCCCAGCCCGCAGCTGCAGCATCACTAAACCTCGCGTGTCTCTGCTCTGCGAGCTCACAAATCCCGGACTCCTGCGAGCTCACAAATCCCGGACTCCTCGCTGCTACATCTAATGGGATTCCCTTGTCAGAGCACATGAAATCAGGTTAAATCCCAGAAGTCTGAAAAACGGAATTAGGAATATAGATCATTCTACTAATGACAATGTGCAGTAAGTGAAATTTATATTAAAAATATTAAACCAGAATCTAGCCTTGAGTATACAACATAAAACCCAGCAAATTGGTGTTGAAAAACAATGTGGTGTGAAAAGCCAAGTATGATAATGATCTCTGATGTTTTACAATGACAGCTAGATGAAAACCATGCACCATTATTCTGATAGTCTTACTGTTTATAAACAGCTTATTTAAATATTTAAATAGCTCATTAGTATATGAATTCCTGGTATAAACACTTTTGTGTAACCCTGTGAGGTTTATTAATCATATAGAAAGTCTTTAAGATCATTTTTATTCGAACATAATAAAAATAAGCTTCCACAAAAAATATTTTAAATTTAGCAGATATATAAACTTTAGGTATCACTCACTATTACAAAGATTTGGACTTTGTCTAAGTGAAGAAGAAAAAAAAACTTACCACTATCTAAACAGAGAAAAGTAATGAAGAAGACTATTTACAAAAAGCATGCATAAAGAAAATCTAAATCCAAACTGGGAGTCTGGAAGTGAAAGACGCAACTGAAGAATTTACCTTGAGCTCCCAGTGGTTGAATTTCCAACCTGGAGAATAGTTATCTCGCAGATCAACTCTAACTCGAATATTAACGCTGAGTAACCGCCTTTGATAATCCTTGCATTTTGCAATCAGACCATCTCTGTCTTCTTCAGAAAGTGCGTTTGTAATGCCACAAGGAATAACCACCACCTGGAACCAGCACAGTGTCACAAACTGATACAAAGAAACAGTGTACAAAGGTAATGAAGTCATAGGCTGCGGGATACTCAAGTCAAAACCAACTGGGGCCTGTAAAGTTTAACACGGATCAACTTGTGTGATTTCTAATCTCCAGTGAACGTGCGGCACTGAGCTGCATAGTAGCTGTCTATGAGAAATGCACTTTTATTTGACCTACTATGTTTCATTAAAACTATTGTAAATCATTACAAAAAATGATTTCTAAAAAAGTTTTACATAAAAAGCAGCTAAAAATGGAGAGAGAAAACAATAACAGAATACACATAGTTATGTAATATTAACAGATTATACTCTATGTTGTTTCTGTATCAGCAAAATCTACCTGAATAATATTCAGAAAATCACCCTTTCAAACTTCCTTTAGAAAACAGGGCTTGTGTTCTATAAAGGGAATGACAAAGAAGCATTTTCCTTACCTGCACACAAGCTACACGGGGCGGTAATACTAAGCCCATGTTGTCCCCGTGAACCATGGTCATGACACCGATAGTTCGAGTGGTCAGGCCCCAGGAGTTCTGATAGGCAAACTGCTTCTCTCCTGGTGTCTTTGGATCTTCAAAAATAATTTCAAACATTTTGGAAAAATTCTGCCCTAAATGATGTGATGTTGCGCCCTAAAAAAAAGAAATGTACGCTTTAATTTTAATAACCAATTATACCTCTGAAAATGATTTCTGTTAAGATCACATACCTCAAAATGACACTAAATACATTAAATTATCTTCCTTGATTTTTTATATTAAGTTCTTAAAGCATAAATGATAAAACAGAGTAGGATTAGTAAAAAAAAATACTATAGAAGTGTATTTGCTGGCAGCAGCCCCTTTCATAGGAGTAATTTCAACTACAGCGATTAAAAAAGAATCCATATGGGGTGCCTGGGTGTCTCCATCGGTTAAGCATCCGACTTTGGCTCAGGTCATGATCTCATGGTTTGTGGGTTCGAGCCCCAAGTCAGGCTCTCTGCTGACAGCTAGCTCAGAGCCTGGAGCCTGTCTTCAGATTTTGTGTCCCCCCCCCCCCCGCCCTTACCCTCCCCTGCTCATGCTGTCTGTCTCTGTCTCTCAAAAATAAATTTAAAAAAACATAAAAAAAAAAAAAGAATCCATGCTTTGGTAATTCAGGATACAAGCCTTCGCTGATTTAAGTGACCTTAGAGATTTAGGAAGAATGGGACAGAGAAGCTTGAAATTATAATATGGTCTCGGAAGCCGAGGAAATGTACTGCTATTTTTGGAACAGTCTACTTCTCGGACAACAAACCGTCTGCTGGCCGTGTCCACACGCTGCGCCTGCAGTCTCCTACGAGCCCGGCGTGCGCTTGGCGGGTACCTGGATGGCTCTCCCGCTAGCGGATATGAAAGCTTCTACGGTAGTTGTATAGTCTCCTCCAGCAAATTTTTCCTTTTCAGTCTTTCTGCCTTTTACAACAGGAATCGCCAGGAGCTCTTCATATACCTGAGCATATAAGTCAAGTATCTGCAAGACCTGCAACAACATTTTAAGTGTAAAAGTGTTCAAAAATGTACAGTGCATTTCTTTCTTATAGGCCTATAAAACTCTACTCTTATAAAACTGACTGTGGTGGGACAAGCATGTAAAACAATGAAAATCTTTTTTTTTTTTTTTATGGGAAGGTTAAAGCAGCTAATGTGTATTTATTATGGAAGACATTCAACAAAGTAGTGTAAAAGAAACTGAATAGCTTTTTAAAATGTTCGTAAGTTTAGAATATAAGAAAAACAGGGACGCCTGGGTGGCTTAGTC
Organism: Helogale parvula; assembly: GCA_004023845.1. Classification (NCBI taxonomy): domain Eukaryota; kingdom Metazoa; phylum Chordata; class Mammalia; order Carnivora; family Herpestidae; genus Helogale; species Helogale parvula. The sequence continues at coordinate 27,226 of PJEM01011878.1, forward strand.
GATTTAATGTCTGACTTTAGCTAAGGTCAGGATCTCACGGTTTGGGAGTTGGAACCCCATGTTGGGCTCTGTGCTGACAACACAGAGCCTGAAACCTGCTTCAGATTCTGTGTCTCCTTCTCTCTCTGCTCCTCCCCTGCTCATGCTCTCTCTCAAAAATAAATAAACAAAAAATAAATGTTTGTGAAAGATATCCAAATATATAGTCACCAGGGTGAAAATGTTCTGAAGAATAATTAATTTCACCCCTGGGATTATAATTTCTTCCATACCTGGAAGTCCTAAAATACTTTCGTTTGAAAATGTAAATGGCTAGTCGGTTAAGCATCTGACTTGATTTTGGCTCAGTTTCTGATCTGGTGGTTCGTGAGATCAATCCCCACATTGACCTCCATGTGACAGAACCAACACTGCTTGGGATTTTCTCCCTCTCTCTCTCTCTCTCCCTCTCCCTCTCTGCCCTTCCCCCACTCATAGTCTCTAAACAAATAAATAACTTGCCTTTTTTTTTCCTTTAACAAGTGATATATAAATTTTAGGTAAGAAAATATACCAGGAAATTATCTTTTAAAGTTTTTTTGAGATCAGATTATATTTCAACTTATATTTATTTGTTGAATAATTTCTATATAAATAGCACTGCATTACTTACAGCTGGGGGAAAACAAAAGCACAGCCTGGACAAAGAAATGGGACATAATTAAAATGGAAGACAACTTCTTATACCTCTTCTGCTGCTTCTTCAAATGTCGCAAATGCACTGTGTCCTTCCTGCCAGAGGAACTCTCGAGTGCGCAGGAAGGGCTGAGGATGTTTGAACTCCCAACGCTGGAAGAGGCAAGGGTACAACCGAGTCGTTATGGGGAGCGTTTCAATTTTTATTAACAATTTCATGTGGTAAGTAATCAGAAATCATAATTGTAGTCCGTAACGGTAATAAAAAAAATACTTCCATTCTCCCTTGAATATAAAAACAAGGGAAAACAAAATGTGCTTTTAAAAACAAGAAAGAGTAAGAATAATGAAAGCATACAAGGAGAATGTACCTACCACCACATTACACCACTGATTGAGCCTGATGGGCAGGTCTCTGTGTGACTGCACCCATTTTGCATATGCAGGATACATTACTGAAAAGATACAGCAAAATACAGGCAGAGTTAATCACTGAAGGTTTTGTTTCACTTTGAATGCTGCTAAGTTGCATCAGCAACATAATTACTAGAAACTAAATGGTGTTTGTGTGAATGTGTATCTAATGTACGTAATGGTAAGTAAAACGTCTTACTATACTGCATAACGTGGATTAGTCACGGAAACCTATCTAACCTTGACCTTACTTTATGCCCTTTTCACACTGGGATTTACATTTGACACTTAATTTGACTGCTTTTCAGCTATTTTATTTTCAAAAACACTAAGTGAAGATCTTACAGTATACCATGCTCTTTGCAAGAGTTCACTGTTCAATTTTCATTCGGTCCACAAAGTAGGTCCCTAACCTCAGCATTAGAGATGCAGAATCTGAGCACAGAGAAGTTAAATAACATGCTAAATCCAGCAAGTTAGATTTTATCTCTTTAGATTAAATCTATTCAATGCATCCAGAGTACGAAAGCTCTTATGAATTGCTAATTTAAGTGAAGGTGGCGGTCTTATTGTAAGTACTCAGGACTACCTATAATTACTAAAATAAAACTCTGCCTATCTGAAAACAGCTGGTGTCATAATTTCAATAATGCATCCTTCTATTATACAAGAGTATCACTAGAAATATGAAATAAAGAGCAAATAATCCCTTATTCTAAAGATGGATAATCACTTTGGAAAACCCTGACTCAAAGCCCCCAAACTCAAAATTCCCAAGGGGCACTCCTCGCTACGTGTAAGTTAGGAGGACTGCTCAGCCTCTATTTACGGGCGCAACGGGCACAAGAGCGGCCTCCACCTTCCTCACTCACTACTTTAATGACGCACCAAGTAAATGAGATCCCTTAGGAACATATAAAAACCCTATAACAAATCTAAGTGTCATATTAAAATGACTAAAAACTTCTAAGAAAATATGGCATAAAATACTAGTGTTTGCAAATTTATAATCAATTCCAAAAGGGGCGCCTGGGCGGCTCAGTTGGTTAAGCATCAGACTCTTGATGTCGGTTCAAGTCCTGACCTCCTGGTCTGTGGTCTCAAGTCCCGTGATGGGCTTTGGACTGACAGTGAAGAGCCTGCCTGGAATTCTTTCTCTCTCTCTCTCTCTCTGCCACTCCCCTGCTTGTACTTTCTCTCTCAAAATAAGTAAATATTAAAAAATTATTCCAAGAATCAAATTCTTGGAAAGTTCTGAAAAGTTACAGCATCAAATTAAAAAAAATTAATTTTTTAAAAGCACCTTCATCCTAATGATGAAGACTCTGCAATGAATATTGCACGCAGAATAAAATTCTATGCGACTTCAGTACACATTCACCTCTATCAACATTCGTTCGACTCTGTGCCGTCAACACGGATTAGAAGCATCACAGAACAGACCCGGAGCTGGACTCTGGAAGCCCCAGTGAGCGCCCGCCTGCCCCCAGGCCCTTTCTCACCTGTTTCACTAGTAGGACGGACAGCGATCGGTTCTGCCAACTCTGTTTTGCCAGATCTTGTAACCCAAGCAACCTAGTAAGAGAAAATCATTTTCCATACATTTTTTAGCAGCATTTTAGAAAAAAGAGCACAAATGCTGGCAAATCTCTACTTCAGTTTTTGCTATAGAGATTTAGTCAAGTTAAAATAATTGCTGCTGTTCATGGTAAGAAAAGTAGAAACTTACTATCCTTATAAATGTTTAGCAAAAAGTAAGAGCCAGTTAGTCAATGTAACAGACAGAATTTAACTTGCCCTGAAGATAGAACTATATATATACATATATGTATTTTTTAAATGGCTGTATATTTAACTAAACTGGTTGCTATAACTTGCTATTTAAGTTACCATTCAAGTGTGAACTGAAAATACACTTTCCTGAGTTTATGAGAAAACTGTAGCAATAAGTAAAGCAAGAGGACTTACCTCAGGGGCAAAGTCAGCAACATGGGTCTTCTCTTTCTCTAATGCACCTTGAGACACAAACATGGGGAAATAGCAGTTTTCAACACCAAGCTTCTTGATCTCGGCATCGAAAAAGTCCTTGATGGATTCCCAAATGGAATACGCCCAGGGACGGAGAATATAGCAGCCGCTTACATCATAGTATTCGATCATTTCTGCCTTGGTGATGACCTTTTTAAAAAGGAAAATATAGTCTTTGAGGCCTAAATTAAACCAAAGCCAGTACAAGTGCCACGTGAGTGACAGCCACGCACCCTCTCACCGCCGCACACACCAAACCCCAAACTCTTAAGATCTGAATTCCAATCTTGCTTCTCCTGTTTACTATCTTTATGACTCTGGATTAATCCCTTTCCCTCACCATTAAACAAACAAACAAAACCACACTGAATAATGACTATCTCATAGGGCTACTTCTCAATCCAAAGCTTTATGTGAACATGCTTTGAGAACTGGGACAGTTAAAGGACTACACTGCGTGTCGCTAACGACATTACACATTATCAGTCTGTGTCGGACCTTTAGAACCTAAACACAAAGTAGCTTTCAGAAATTTAAAACATAAAATCCAGGTGAATAAATACTCACTTGAGAATACCAATCTGCAAGATTTTCTTCCTTTTTTGCCTCAAGACCCAACCTGCAAGTATGAAAAATAAAATATGAATCCCTTCATTCATCGATTGCTTTTAGGTTCAGTGAAAATAAGCCTCAAAACAGACAAGTTTTTCTTCGGGATGAGTTATTTCCGTATGTATCTCTCTGGTATACTCGATCCCCAAATAAAGTTTTTAACCTAGAAAACAATTTTGCCCTCTCTTAAAGGTGGTTAGGTACTGTCCACAAAGAACTAGGAAAGTCAAGCCTAACAAAAGCTATGATTTTAATGCAAACACCTCTTTTGCAAAGTCCTTTACAAGGCACTGTATTTGTAATAAAGATAGAATCTACTCACATAGAATTCTCTCATGAAAAAGAAGAATCTTTTTCCAATCTTAATCCAGAATTAAAATTAAAAAATTATAATTAGCAAGATCAGGGTCCCACTCAAAGTACATGTCAAATAAAAAACAATGGCTGTATGTGAGTACATTGTGCATAGGTAAGTATATAAAAGCCTTACACAGTTAACAAATTTTTCTTTTCTTTTGTATTTTCGGGACACAGGACATGAGTGGGGGAGAGGGGCAGAGGGAGACTCTTAAGCAGGCTCCATGCTCAGCACGGAGCCTGACACAAGGCTCAATCCCATGGCCCTGGGATCATGACGTAGCAGAAATCAAAGAGTCGGACACTCCATGGACTGAGCCTCCCAGGTGTCCCAAAATTTTTCTTTTAATTGCAGTAAATAAATGTTGCAGGGACGCCTGAGTGGCTCAGTTGGTTAAGAGTCTGACTTCGGCTCAGGTCATGATCTCACAGTTCGTGGGTTCAGAGTCCCGAGTCGGGCTTTGTGCTACAGCTCAGAGCCTGGAGCCTGCTTTGGATTTTGTGTTTACTTCTTTCTCTACCCCTTCCCTGCTCGTGCTGTCTCTGTCTCTCAAAATTAAATAAATGTTAAAAAAAAAAATGGTTGCACAAATGCTTCCAAAATAAGATCTGCAACAAAAAAATAAAAAAATAAAAAAACTATTCCAGACAAAGACTCCTCTTCTTGGAGCACCAATAATTACTCCAGAACTGTGGTTTATGATCCACATAGGAAAACTCACCCAGTAGTTGTTTCAGAGTTTGCCAACAAAGCTTTACTGGCTTAAAATCTATTTTTTAATTTTTGATACAGAGAGAGACAGAGCATGAGAGGGGGCGGGGCAGAGAGAGAAGGAGACACAGAACTGGAAGCAGGCTCCAGGCTCTGAGCTAGCTGTCAGCACAGAGCCTGACGCGGGAATCCAACCCACGAACATGAGATCTGACCTGAGCCGAAGTCCGAGGCTTAACTGACTGAGCCACCCAGGCGCCCCTATTGGCTTAAAATCTTAACGTGTTTATATCGCTCTTCTCTGCTGTTTCAGTTTTGACACAGCTCAACAAGATGCCTACACGCAACCTGGCCCTTTCACAAAGAGGTGAAAGGTGAGAAACCCTGTTCTCTTTTCTACTGTTTTGTACTCCATAAATCTGACGGCCCAGTCAAAATGCTAGAAAAACAACCGTTATATTCTCATTTAAGGAGACACTGCATGTATGATGTGAGAGCTACGAGGCAGAATTTTAAAATCAGCTAAACAGATCTAAAACCAAAAGAGCTCCCAGTATTGCTAATGGCAGCTTTCTCCCTTTGCTGAGCCATGACAGGAAGCCGGCACAAAGTTCCCTCCACTTCTGCGTGGGGATTACAGACAGGGCGTCACGCTGCTCCTACGAACTAGAACATACTGAAACACCATCTACGCCACTATTTATTTTGTCTTTAAAATAGCTTTGTTTCCTATTTAACTGACCAAATTTAAAATCCTATTAAGAATGATGTCATTCCATAAAAGATTTTCATTCAAAAAATTTGCTTAAGGTATAAAACAATGACTACTATCAGGCTACCAACTGTGTTAAAAGGGAGGAAAGAGAGACTGTTTATATGTATTTGTTTCTACTATGTAACCAAATGAAGACCGGTCAGTGGTTACAGAAGAGACTAGCTGTGGTTACCAGTTAGTCAGGGTGGGAAGAGAAACTGGGAAGACAGGAAGTGAGACTTCAACCGAACTTCTTATATTTGGAAATTCCTGAACCAAGCAAACGGATGTGTTACCTATTTAAATAAACAGAAAATTGACCACAGCTCTCTGCTGGCACTATACCTCTAGCATTCTCCACTTTCATGTGATAGTCAAACTCACCAAAATTTGTTTTTAGAAAAAAATAATTTGAGAGCCTAATTCATTCAAAGCTTTGCTTCACGTCTAACGAGCTTCCACAAGTTTTATTACCTGGTCTGTTTCTTAGGCCCTTGCCCTTCTCCTGCTCCGCTGGACGACAGCCCACTGCCTTGGTTTTTAAAGGACTCTTTCTTTGGGCCGTCACTTTGTTTCTGAGGCTTATTCTGCTTTTCAGACTTATTCTCTTTTTCTTTCTTTTTCTTATCTTTGTCCTCAGCCCCAGTGGCAGAGACAGGCTTATACTCGGCTCCTGTCAGGGATCTGTACTGTGCCTTCAGCTGAAGGAGTTCTTGGACGGCCGCATCCACTTGATCCTTTAGTTTAACGAAGGAGGGAAGAGAAGATGATATTTAATTCAAATCACCGACTAAGCACCAATCTCCAAAGCTTCCTAAGCAGATTTGAAAACACAATAAAGGCAGAGGGGAATGGGGTAGGGGTGGAGAACATTAAATATACTAACTGCTGGGAACAAAAAAAATATGATAAACAGACAGAACTGTGCAAAAGAGGGACTGGAAAACAGTATTCTAACTGCACTGTCCACACAGCAGTCGCCAGCCGCACGTGGCTCTTTAAATTAATTAAAATTTGAAATTCGGTTCCTCAGTCACAACAGCCACATTTCAAGTCTTCAATGGTGACACGTGGCTAGAGACTGCTGTACTGCACAGAGCTGTGACACAATATGCCCGCCGCCACAGAAAGTTCTAGGAGAAAGCACTAGTGTGTAACAGGTACTCCACTGCAATTTAAGTTAGGAGCCATTAAACTATATTCGTTGAGCATTTCACAACCATAAAACTAACAATAATCAAATTTCTGTATTACTGGTTAAATTTCAAAACCTGTAATGACTGTTTCCCACTCACAAATCTGTACCAAAAAAATCCTACTTCTAGGAAGAGAATATAATTAGCACAAACTACACCAGAGCTCAAAATAAACAGAACCTGCCATCTGAGACTGAGTCAGCTTCAGGAGAATGAGGAAAACAAAGAGCAGGCGTCAAGGGCCTACGAAGAGCAAGGCACTGCTGGAGGCTAGGTCCCTATTTTCCAGGTTCCTGCCTAGAGAGAAAGGGACAATTTACCCAACAGCTGAAATACAGAGTATTTAAGCACCATGTCAGAGATAGGCAGTCTTATGAGAATGTCCAGGCAAATCTAGGTGGGGAGGGAAATGGTCAGTGAAGGCTTCCCCACTATGCAAAAGTTGCAGACTGAAATATATGATGGGCCAGAAAGTATTCCGGGCAAAGAAAATAGCCTATAATGTGAAAAACAAAAATACAAACTAAATATCCCACTAACCTTAGAGGCTTTTTCAGCTTTAAGTTTTCGAACTACCTCTCCTTGAGAAGCTACTTTGTCAAAGAGCACTTTGGCTTCTGGGGTTTCTGGACCCGCAGGCTCGGAGCTGTTGGTCGGACTTGACTGTGAACTTTGAGATGATGGGGGCTGACCAGGAATGTAGTCCTTCCCCGTTTTTTCCTTGTACTGAGCTTTCAGGGAGAGTAAGCATTCTACCGCTTCATTTACTTTAGCCTGAAATAAAAGACAAAAAGACAAGTATTTGAAACTTTCTGAAATTTCTGAAAATTTCAATGATTACTGAAAGTCATTTGTCGCTATCAAAGTATTCCTATAAATAATCATGGAGAAACCCAAGCAACAAAGGAGTTCAATCACAGAATAACAAATCAAAACTAAAAAAAAAAGACATTGAAAATGTAAATCAAAATATAATCCTATATACAAGTCACATAAAAATAAACACATACACATATAGGACCATAACTTCCCATTTTACATATGTAAATAGACAAATAAATAATAGAATATCCAAGCAAAAGGGCAGTGTCCAAGCCCTGGGTCTATACAGAGTCGAGTATGAATTTACAAAATCAGGACAAAGATCAGCTCAATGGCTTTGCTGTAGAAACCTCATGTTTATTAGCCTACTAAACAAACACTAAATATAGCATCAAAACAAACCAGTTTGGGGACAACTAAAGAATAGGTTAATTGTTCTTTTAAAAACTTACAATACAATGAGAAGGTGTGCTGAGGTTTTAGTTAGACACTAACCTATATACCTCATCCTCTGATACTTCGACATAATCAGAATGAAAAAAAAGGATGAAACACTCGGCCCAGCAGAGACACCTGTCGTTCCAGCAGAGGACGACACAGGCAAAGGACCCTGTGCGACCCTTCCCTGAGTGGGAGTGCTATCTACACACAGATGGAGATACCACCGAGAAACCAAAGCATCAACCAGAGAGAAAGAAAGGGCCTCCAAGTTACCCTCTCCAAGTTTCACGGCTACATTGTAACAGTGCTCCAGACAGCTAAAGGCAACCCACAGAAGCCAGGAAGAATACCACCACTGGGGTCAAAGGCATACAGGGGGGGAGCCCTGGGATACCTTTAAAGAATCTGGATCCACGAATCAACAACTGATATTTCCTTGTCCAGCTCAATGATACAGTGTTTGCTCCCTGCTGAAGCAGAGTCTGTCACACCAGGTACGACACAGAAGGAGTACACAGAAGAGGAGAAATCACACAAAGAAAAGCAGGAAGCTTGCCAGAGTTGTATCTCTGATCTGTCTCTTGTTTACATTCTGTCTTTAGAACTAAAAGCATTTTGGGGGCACCTGAGTGGCTCAGTCAGTTAAGTGTCTGACTTTCGGTTTTGGCTCAGGTCACAATCTGACAGTTCATGAGTCTGAGCCCCACGTCGGGCTCCATGCTGGCGGTGCGGAGCCTGCCTGGGATTCTCCTTCTCTCCCTCTCCTCTGCTCATGCTCTCTCTCTAAATAAATAAACTTAAAAATTAAAAAAGGAATTAAAAGCATTTTCACAGCAGAATCTACATGTTCCTAAGAAATAAGACATAGTTCCTAAGAAATGAGACATCAAAGAACCAAGGAAAATGAACCTTCCATCAGCTAAAAGAAAGAAAATGGGGGGAAAAGTTAAGGGACTTTCCTGCAACCACTTCTACAACAAGAGGCCTCTGAAACAAGTCCTAATCTCCACTCTAAGCAAGCGTTGACCAGAGTCTGAAGTCAAATGGCACACCCTTCAGGAAGGAAAAGAAACCTTGCTTGACAAGATAATAATGCAAAATATTACAAAGAAGAAAATTCTAGGGGCGCCTGAGTGGCTCAGTCGGTTAAGCCTCCGACTTCGGTTGGGGCGCCTGGGTGGCTCAGTCGGCTAAGCCTCCGACTTCAGCTCAGGTCAGATCTCATGTTCGTGGGTTCGAGCCCCGCGTCAGGCTCTGTGCTGACAGCTAGCTCAGTGTCTGGAGTCTGTTTCAGATTCTGTGTCTCCTTCTCTCTCTGCCCCTCCCCCTCTCATGCTCTGTCTCTCTCTGTATCAAAAATAAATAAAAACATTTAAAAAAAATTAAAAAAAAAAAAAAAAAAAAGCCTCCGACTTCGGCTTGCTCAGGTCAGATCTCACGTTCGTGGGTTCAAGCACCGCATCGGGCTCTGTGCTGACAGCTCAGAGCCTGGAGCCTGCTTCAGATCCTGTGTCTCCCCCTCTCTCTGCCCGTCCCCCTCTCATGCTCTGTTTCTTTCTGTATCAAAAATAAAAACATTAAAAAAAAAAACCAAGAAAATTCTAATGTGTCCATCACTTCATTATTACATGATATTGTAAAGATAGAGTAAATTATATGCACTTATATCCCCTCCAACTGAGAAATGGAATATTCTAACTAAGTTTTCTATTCAGGTTGTTTTTCAAAACAGTGAAATTATACTACTCCCTAAGCAGTTTTATCGGATTTAGAATGTATCTAATGATTCTTGAATTAGTTATCAATATAAAAAAATCATCACTATCATTTTATGGCCTATTTACTGCATGTTAGACACTACGCTAAGTGCTTTACGTGGATCATTTTATCTCTCGTTTTATAGAAGTAAAGCTTAGGAAGATTAAGTACCTTACCCAAAGTTCCACACTGAGTGGCGGAAGAGCTGGGATTTGATCTGGGGTTTATTCTAGAGTCTGTGGTCTTGGTCCTCACAGTATGCCAAACATCCCAGGAGGTCTGAAACAATGATCTACATGTCCAGTTCACTCCTGCTAACATGCCATGAAAACGGCATTTTCAGAAGGTATCTTGATTCTTACTTGATGATGTCTCATAGAATGAGGAGAAAATGTCTTTCAGTATACTAGTTTTCTGGAATAAGAGGCGTTTACAAAGGGAAATTGGATGGTACTACTCGATGCAAGAGTAACATGTGCTGATAAATTTTAAGTTCTTCACGGACAAAGATCATTTTAAACTTATGTAATGTACGCCAGTCCAGCATGACAAGGTTTCAGTAAATCACTGCTGGTGCAGAGGAATGAGAACAGCCCACACGAGGCCGCATCTGAGAAACTTTTTAAGGTGCGAGTCCGAGGGAGGCGACCCACACAGCAGATGAGGCAGCTCACCTGGCCACAAGCACAACGAGAAGACCCCGGACAGATATCCGGGCAGCAGCCACCAGATGGACATATTTCCCCACGGGGAAGGAAAGAACTTTAGTAAGAAAAACCTAGAACTTTGCCAATTTAAAATGGCAAGAAGAGAACCTTTCAACATGGCCAGGGCACTTCAATGATCACTGAAAACAGTTTTGTTTTTTTAAATACTTCTATCGGACCTCATCCATTTTTCCCCCAACTCTATTATAAATGTTCTCCCACTTTTTGTTCCTTCCTAACATATCCGAGAACAAGACCGGCACACATCAGTGATAATGACTCCGGAAGCAGATTCTCACTGGTAGCGGGGTGGGAGATGGAGGGTAATCCAAAGCGGGAATTCTCCAAGTTGGGGAGGGGAAGAAATGAAGCCTGTCTCTTATAAAAAGTCTGCCAGGAGATTTAGTGAACTAAAAGTACTCAGGTTTTCAAAGAGAGGTCTTTTATCCTAAGTCAACTAATTAGACATCCGTATTTAGCTTACGTTTTATTTAAATCTATTTAAAAATATTTAAATCCCAACCCTGTAAGGAACCCCCATCCCAGGAGCCAACCCTGCCCAGCAGAGACCCAGACTGGAGCCATTTGGGTTGGAACACCTCTTCTGCTGTTTCTCAATTTGGCTACTCGTTCATTTACCTAAATCACAACGTATCTGCTACTTTTCTCCGACACAAATCAATCAATACAAACTCCTCAGATTTTCCTAGAAGATCCCTAAGCTGTAGTCAGTCTTGAGAAGTGTCCTGTCTCACAAGATGGATGGATTTATACTTGTTTAGAGCAAAAGCAAGTTTGCATTAAGTACCAAATACAGATACAGCAGAAACCCATCACACACGAATCCCAAGGAAGAAGCTCAAAGTCTGTCAAGAGAAATGATGGGCTTGTTTCTTCTGATTTTCTCCCCCTGCAATCTTTACTTCTTGGCCTTAGAATTCTTAAGGCTATTTGGGGTAGGGATAAGGGGCAGTGGTTTCCTCAAACAGCCTGTTTACCAGACAAAGGGGTAGAACACGGGGTTTCCTTTCCTTTCCTTAAGCTAAATACAGATTTGGGTTTTAAAACCACAAACACTGGTGTAAAACATAAAAGAGCACACACTGGCAGAATATTAAAGATGAATTACTGGGGGCATAAACTAAAAGGTGCCATGAACTGAATGAGGAGACAGACAAAAAGAGCCTATTAATGACAAGATGAAACAACTGTGAAATTTTTTTTTTAGTTTTTTATTTTACTTTTGAGAGAGCGCATGGGCAGGGGAGGGGCAGAGAGAGAGGAGGACAAAGGATCCATAGCAGGCTCTGTGCTGACAGCAGTGAGACTGATGCGGGGCTTGAACCCTCAAACTGTGAGATCATGGCCTGAGATGAAGTCGGACATTGAACCAACTGAGCCACCCAGGCTCCCCTAAATTATTTTTACTTAACATGATAATCACTGATTTTGCTGCCATTTATTACTTAAATTAAAAAGTCATTACTATGGAGGAGCCTGAGTGGCTCAGTCTGTTAAGTGTCCAACTTCAGCTCAGGTCATGATCTCGTGGTTCATAAGTTTGAGCCCTGCGTCAGGCTCTGTGCTGACAGCTTGGAGCCTGGAGTCTGCTTTGGATTCTGTGTCTTCCTCTCTCTCTGCTCCTCCCCAGTTCACACTCTATGTCTCTCAAAAATAAAAAAAAAATGTTAAAAAAATTTTTTTAATTAAAAAAAGTCCTTACTATAAAGGTTCTTAAAACTCTGTCCTCTAGGAGATGGGTCAGCTGACTTTCTAATAAAGGGCCAGGTTAATAAAAAGTACCGTAGGTTTTGTAAGTCTGTTGTAACTACTCAACTCTGCCACTATGGCCTGTAAACGGCCTTAGACAATATGCAAACTAAAAAGTACGACTGTGTTCCAATAAAATTTCACTTACAAAACACAGGTGTATGCCACAGTTTGCCAAACCTGGTCCCAGAGTTTAAAGTAAGTATTCTATAAAGCCCTTAATTTACCATTTTCTGACTCCCATTTCAAGCAACACTGTAATTTCATGTTTAAACTGCATTTAGATTTCAAATTAGAAAAGTCTGTTTTATTATTTATCAATGTTTCATTTTTTGAAACTATAACTTTAGTAGAACTTTAAAAGTTAGTATTACGGGGCGCCTGGGTGGCTCAGCTGGGTGTCTGACTTCGGCTCAGGTCATGATCTCACGGTTCGTGGGTTTGAGCCCCACGTCAGGCGCTGTGCTGACAGCTAGCTCAGAGCCTGGAGCCTGTCTTCGGATTCTGTGTCTCCCTCTCTCTCTGACCCTCCTTTGCTCACACTGTCTCTCTCTCTCTCAAAAATAAATGAAACATTAAAAAAATAAAAGTATTTCAAATCTGAAAAGAGACTTCAATTTTTAAAGTAACTCAGCATTCAGAATTATTTTAATCTTTGGTGTATTCTCAGATATGCAGTGTGCACTGTATCTGCCTGATCCACTGTTTTGCAACAACTACTGAGCAGGAGGAGAAGGAAAGAGGAGAAGGTGGATTTGAAGGAGAAACTGAAGGTTTTCATTCCTTGCCTACCTTTTGCTTATACTCCGCCTTTATGCTTACAAATTCCTACACAGAATTACCTATCTGATCCTCAAGTGGGGGACGGGGGTGGGGGGTGGAGGGAGAACAGACAGATGGATAAACAGAAAAAGAAAAGTCTAATTGAAGTTTGCAACTAACACTTTACCACTGAATATGACTTAACAGAAGAACTACTTTTTTAGGAAATGGAACTGTTAGGAGGCTTAGACAAGTTATTAATGTAAAATACATACAGACTTGCTTAATAAATTAATAAACTGGTAAAACCAGAACTCTCTAGTGCTCATAATGCAACACACCACTACCATCACATCTAATGAGAAATAAATCGGGAATCTGACTGCAAAATTGGAATCCAGGCTTTGTTAACTTCGAGAAGTTACTTTCATATGCAGTTGCTCACTGGTTGCTAAAATGAACAAATGAAAAAGGAGTATGGTTTGGACATTCTTGAACACAGCTGTTGGGGAGGATTAAATGTAAGGACGGCACCAGTGTTACAGTACACGGTGCCAGATGTGGTCTACGTAACACCTTCCATTCCTAGTAACTGGACTGATTCTCTGTAACAGGAGAGAGCACTATATACTACTGTTAGCATTTAGAGAAGAAAAAATAGAAGCAGGATTTTGAAACGCTGATATGGTGCATTTTAAGTGGTGGTGCATTCAATATGGTGCATTCAATAAAACAATGTTAAACTAAAGTCAGCTTCATTTCGGTTCACATTCATCATTATCAAAAAGTACCTAGTAAAAGTACCTGCCTAACTACTGAAGAAATTTGGATTTTTTTACCCGTAGGCCGACTTTCCATAAGCTTGCCAATGCTGTTTCAGGAAAGTATGACATGACCCATTGACCCAAAGAGATGGGAGGTGTAGCTGGTTGGGGCTGTTACTACCCCACACAGTTAGCTGGCCAAGAATCAGCACAGAAACTCAATGTACTCTACTCAGAATGACGGAATTTAAAACCAAAGCTCTTCCCCTCAAATTACATCTTGACGGGGTCCACAGCTTGTGCCTGATCTACAGAGTGGGTCATGTACAGAGTGGAAAATACTCCTCACCTTGCCCAAAGGGTAGGAAATATCAAGGATTTCCACCTAAGCCACAGACTTTATTCTTAGAAGCCGAGCTAGTTTAAGACCATCATAGCTCTGCAGGATTTCCAACAGGCTCACTAAAGAGAAAAGGGAAGAGATTTTTCACACTTCGCAACGGAGAGAAAAACATTAACTTCTGGACCGAAACCCTAAGGTCTCCCTAAAGCATTTTCTCTCTTCAGCAGAGGTCAAATGTCCACAAAAGAAAGAATCTTAGGGGCATGGTTTCCGGTCAGATGCCTAGCAACCGTTAAAGAGGTGAGGAACCTCTTATCCATTCTCCTCCAACCAAAGCCCAGGACACTGATGGGACAACAAATCCCCTCCAGTCACAGAAGTCAAGTTCAAGGGTTCACCACACCTCTCTGTGTTCTTGTCACAGCCCAGAGTCTACAATTCTGGAAGTTTATGAGTTATATAAACTTTATAGTTCATCAAACTTAAAGTTTCTGAATTACACCCAGTTAGAGCACTACTCATTTGGTCGTGTTTTATTTAGAACTACACTACTGCTCAAATAGAACTATCCGTCCTGATTATTAAATACGGCCCTTTTCAATCACAGATGCCATTCCTTTCATCCCTCCCAACAAACAATCCTGCTCCACACCCAGGGCTACCACCCATTTGGCTAAATGTTTTGCCTAAAGATATCATTAAAACAAGAATAAAATGTATACTTCAGGCAAAACTTAGTATCACTTTCAGGTTCCTCTCTCAGGGGAAACAGTCACTGGTCAAAATCCTCTGGACAGCCCATTACTCCCTGACTACACCTTGAGCCTTCAAACCCCTCCGCCTGAGTCTTCCACACCCGGGCCCAGGCTGGCGGCACCAGCATCCCCTGGACAACTCTTCACAAACGCACATTCTCTGCGAACTCTGAACTTACAGAGGCAGAAGTTCAAGAGGGGGGGCCCTGCCATCGGTGTTTAGCGAGCTCTCTGGTGAAGCTAGAGGACCACGGATCGACACCTAAAGAGCACCTTCCCTGAACTCTGTTCGTCCATAAAGGGCTTCCTCTACCTCAGGACTACTTTAAACGTCCTTTATGAACTGTCTCCTCCTTCCCCGTCACGAACACTGGTGAGGACAATTCCCACATCACCCGGGACTAGGGTCACACCACGTGGGACACAGTCACACCACGTGGGACACGGTGGGTATGTTCCCTCCAACGACACCCTCCCCCACCCGCATGGCGAGCTACTTCTCGTTAACATCTCCCGAGCCTGGCGCACGGCAGGCATCAGTGAGCGTTAACTGTTCCGCCAAAATACTCAAGCAGACAGTCCATAAAACCACATGTCTTCGAAGGAGACGACTCGTCCCAGCAGACTGACCTTGGGGGCTTTTTCAGCCTTCAGTTTACGAACCACCTCTCCCTGCGCAGCAACCTCATCATACAGCGATCTTTCCAGAGGCCCTGCCGCTGGCAGGGAAGAAACCTTCGGCGCGGCCGCGGCGGCATTTCCAGGCTTGTACTCCTGGCCGGTTTTCTCCTTGTATTCAGCTTTCAAGGCCAAAAGCTGTTTGACAGCCGCATCTATATCTTCCTTTGCTGCTTTCTTGGCTTTTAATTCACGAACCACGTCCCCTTGGGCGGCCACTCTGTTGTAAAGGACCGAGGAATCCTCAAATGTAGCACGAGTATTATCCAAAGGAGGACCTGGTCTCTCCTTAAGAGGAGTAGCTGGCTACAGAGGCAGAAAACCAAAAGTGAAATACACAGTTAACTCATGTTAAATGTCTTCCCACAAAACTGTCTCACTGACTGTCTTCTAACATTCCGTACTAAAAAATTTTTAAGTTTTAATCCCTTAAAAAGTTTAAGTAAACAATCTCATTCTCAACAATTTATCTCAGTGAAAAATGACAGAAGTAAACAGAGGGACATGGATATTCACCAGAGCATTTGTATCTCAGTAAAAAGCTGAAAATAACCTAAATCTTTACCATTCGAGGTTTAAAGAAATTACGACACATCCACTGTCTGCGAGTAAATCACTGTTCCACCACATACTAGCTGTGCGACCCTGAATTACTTACCCAAGCTGTTTCTGGTTTTAACTGTAAGAGAGGAGTAACTGCATTGAACCCATCAGTGTGATGCGAAAATAAAAGGTAATAAACCTGTGTAAAGCTTTTAGTTACAAAGCAGGCTAAGAAAAAGTGAGTTATCAGTAAGATTTAGGTGTTATTAATATTAATTTTTTAAAAGAGGAGACAATATCTAGATTGTTGACAAGGAACACTCCCACAAAATATTGTGATACAAATTTAACTCCTTACTGAGGAACAATTCCATTTGTATAAAGTTACATATTTATGGGCAAATGGTTATATATAAGTACATGCAACTAGAGATACATTCACTGAAATGATCTCTGGATAGTGAGTAACTATGCTATTTTTATTCTCAATGTCATACTTTCCTTCTGCCTAGGATGCTTTCCACCCTACTGAAAAGCTCTTCCAAATTCAAAACCCAGCTCACATCACACCTTCCCCATGGCTTTCTTCTTTAGTGGTCTTCTATTTAACCTTTCAGAATCTCACCCACATTCATGAGTCATGTGCATTAACTCCCGAATGTTTCATCTCTAGTCCAGGACTCTGTCCTGACCCCAGATCAGCATCCTGAATGGTCTTTAAGACATCTTTACCGGGACAGCTAAGAGGGACCCTAAGCTCCATCGGAGCTGCGTTTCACATGGGGGTGAAGTTCTGAAGTTAGCATGTAAGCTAAAAACCACATACACTCGGGGCAGCTGGCTGGCTCAGTAGGTAGAGCAAGAGACTCTGAATCTTGGGGTCACACACTGGGTGTAGAGGTTACTTGAAAAAAAAGTAAAATCTTAAAAAAAAAAAACCAACCACATACATTAAAAACTACTCCTTCAAAATACATAACCATAACTGTTAATTTACACATATAAATGCCTATTATACAGTAAAGGAAAAATACAATAAAGGGAGCCACTCTGTGTCAAAAATATAAATTCTGTTCTGTTACACTTACTTTTGATAACATGAACTGACTCATTCGTGCCTGAAAAATAGTATCAGAGTAACACTGAAAAATCACACCACCTGGTGGAGAGCTCTCCCAGTGTGTTCATCAGGAAAAAAAAGCATTCAGGAAAAAGCTTTCTCACAATTAAAGGAGAAAGCATTAGAAGTGGCTTCCCTGAGTGCAGGCGGTACTTTGAAAACACTGTTTACCGTAACATTAAGATGCCAAATGAAGGTACAAGTGTAAATGAAGAAAATTTGAAAAGCTATCCTCCTGTGCTTTAAAAAAAAAAAAAAAAAAAAAGACGAAGCAGGGTCCATGCTGAGTCTGACTTTATTTCCGATGATACCGATCTCTGCTAGAGGCAAATACTCTCAAGCCTGCGTGTCAAAGGACAGAGCTTAGCCTTCCGATTTAAGATCTGAACGCGCGCTGGCTGACTGTTGGGGTGCTGGGTACCGATGCCAGGCAGCTGTTCTTGAGTTCCCATCAGGATCTGGGCAGGTTCCAAAGCACACCCACAAACCTCTGACCCTCTTTCCATCAAGAGGTAGAGTCTAGGTCCCCTCCCCTTGAATGTGGGCAAGCTCATGACTGCTAGGACCAACAGAGAACAGCAGAAATGACACTGTATGAGGTTTTCAAAGTTAAATCATAAAAGGCCACAGTGCTTCCACCATGGCTATCAGACAGCCACTTTTGGAGCCTCAAGCTGTCACATACGAAGTCTCGCTACCCTGACACTACCAGGCTAAGGAGGTTCCCCATAGCGGTTTCATCCGACACCTCCCCTGGGTGAGCCACTGCGGATGCCCAGCCTAGCTGAGCCTTCGGTGACAGCTGACCAGCCACCACTTGACTGAAAGAAACTACATGAGATGAACAGGTTCTTATTCTTACTGTTTTGCCCCAACTCTATTTTCCCTAATAAAGCAGCCTGGTTATTTTTAGTATGCCATTTTACAAACCATTAAGTTTTTCAAAAAAGACAAATTTCTGAAACCAATGTTACACTATATGCTAATTAACTAGAATTCATATAAAAATTCTAAAATAAAAAAGAATACATAAACTTACAGCATAACACTAGCATCTTTACAGACTATGTTGAAGGTGAGGTGCACAGGTGGAAACTGGGACCAACGAGGGAATGGGCAGCCACGTTTCCCAGCTGATGTTTATTACAGATACGAGGGGTTCTCTAAGGGTGGTCTACAGAACCCAGAGGATTTCTTTCCCCTCCTTCCTCCCTCAGTCCCCCCCTCCTTCTTCCTCCTTCCTTCTTTTCTTTTTTTACTGTTTACTTTGGAGAGAGAGAGAGCACCAGCTGAGAAGGAGCAGAGAGAGAGGAAAGAGAGAATCCCAAGCAGTTCCACACTGTCAGCATGGAGCGTCATGGGGCTCAAACCCACAAACCGTGAGCCCATGGCTGAGCCAAAGTGGAACACTTAACTGACTGAGCCACCCAGGCATCCTGAACCCAGAGGATTTCTGAGACCCTTGCAAAGGAGGGCTGCAAGCCCACAATTATTTTATAATAAAACTAACATGTAGTCATTTTGAGTCCATCCTTCATGAGTATACAGTGCAATTTCTTGGAGGCTGTGTAAGGACACAGGTCTGAAACTGAGACAATAGAAGGGCACACATTGCCCAAGGCAAGAGGGACCACCCTTGTAATATCCTTAACATTCCTGAGGGCAGGCCTAGAAATAGAAGCTATAGGTAATCACTTATTGCTTAAGGCTAGTTACACCCTACGTGAGGGTCCTGGGTACTGGGTCTACTCTGTAATTGGTTAACACTCTAAATGTTGTAACTGGATGAATCTGCTGTCAATAATATTGTATAATAATGATTGGATCCCTGTACCTGTGTCACAATTTCCTGTAACCCCCCCTTCCCCAAACTCCGAAAAGCCCTACCCTGCCTTGGTTCAGGGCTCTCAGCATGGATACACCACACCGGTAAAGTCTGTGAGACCAAGCTTAGGCTTGGCCAGCCTAAGCCCATAATAAAACCGCCCTTTGCTTTTGCATGCGTCACTCGGTCTCCCTGGTCTCTGGTTTTTGGGGGTGATATTAAAATCTGGGTACACAGCTGTTAAGTCAGATATTAAGGAGCTATTTAAAAGTGCTGGGGCACCTGGGTGGCTCAGTGGGTTAAGCACCTAACACTTGATTTCAGCTCAGCTCATGATCTCACAGTCGTGGGATCGAGCCCCGCACTGGGCTCTGTGCTGACAGCAGAGAGCCTGCTAAGGATTCTCTCTCCCCCTCTATCTCTGCCCCTCCCCGACTTGTGTGCACACCTGCACGTGCTCTCTCTCAAAAGTAAATAAGCAAACATTTAAAAATAAGTAAATAAAAGTGCAAAAACACACTATTCTAATTCAAAATTTTGCTTTGGAAAACAGTTATTTTTCATAAAAATGTTATTTATATAAGCATATTATTGGGTTTATTGTTGTCATTTTAAAATGAGTAAGTTTTTTAAAAACTTGTCAATTTTACTTTTAATGTAGCAAATACTAATAAATATAACTCACATGAACAATAGGGGTCCAGTTTTAAGAATGTAAAGAGTCTTGAGACTAAAACATTCGAGAACTGCCGGTATATATATGAAATTCTTAACTTTTTCCTTTTGATTTCCTTTTGGCTGAGATCCCACAGTACTTAAGTCGTGTAAATTAAAGCTCAGGCCAGGACATCCTTACGGTAAATAGTTCCAAACTCACATCTAATACACTTAGGAGCTTCTGTCTTCCCTAGCTCAGGTTATTTACTCTTTACCTGTCAGCCAAACACAATGACAAGTTACTGTCTTAACAACCCTACCAACCGAATCCATATCTTCCTTTATATCCTCCATGCTCTCACCCTCTGCCTTCCTAACCACTTACAACATCCTTTTTTTTTAATTTTTAAAATTTATTTTTGAGAGTGAGTGTGAGCACGGGAGGGTCAGAGGGAGAGCTGACACCGATTTGTAACATCTTCTAATCCTACTTCCAATCCGCCCTCCAAAATACCTCACCCAAAAATAACACTGGTGCCGAACCATCGATGTTTACCCAACTGCCAACGTCTATGGCCCCAGGCTACGTACCAAAGTGCCGCGGGGCCGCCAAGCACTTCATACACTTGGGGTAAACAGAGCAACATACCCAACACCTGCCAAACTCTACGTTTGGAGTCTGTATGTATTACAAGCTCCCGGTGGTTGGGTTTTAACACTAGAGGGCGCTACATTTCTTTCACTGATGTCGTATCTTTGCAAAACTAAATTTTCCACAACTGCGGTGTTAAAATCAAGTAACACAGGAAAATCATTGTGGAACAGTAAATTAGCATGGCAGTGTCCAATCTGCGTCCCAGGTTCAAGAAAGAAACCTTTCGCCCACAATATGGCAGCTCCTACCAGGTTCTCTTTTCCGAACCTCGGTCTATCAGGGGCTCTTCTCTCAGAGGCACTGGAGTCTGAGAGAGAACCATAAAACGGCATCCCTGTCCTGACTCTGTCAGTAACAACTTCTGTTATCCTGGGCAAGGGATTTTCCTTTTTTTCCCATGTGTAAAATGAGCAGTAAGAACAGATGGTCCTCTAAGTCCTTCAGCTCTACTCAGTGACCCCAAAGTAAGGAGGGGTGCCTGGGTGGCTCAATGGGTTGAGCATCCACTCTTGATTTCAGCTCAGGTCATGATCTCATGGTTATGAGATAGAGCCCCGTGTAAGGCTGCACGCTGGGGGTGGGGCCTACTTGATTCTCTCTCTGCCCTTCCCTCACTGGTACCTGCGCTCTCTCAAAATAGGAGGAAGAGGAAGGGGGGGGAGGAGGAGGAGAAAGAGAAATGGATTTGGGGCACCTGGCTGGCTCAACTGTTGGAGCACGTTCTTGATGTTGGAGTTGTGAGTTCAAGTTCCACACTGAAGACAGAGATTACTTGCCCCACCCTGGGGCAGAAATATCATTGACAAGAGATATATCCATAAAAGTCAGTATTTACCTCATTTTTTGTGGTTTCTACCTTGGTCTTTTCCTTTGACCCAGATGTTGGCATTTCCTTTGTGTGCCCATCTGGAATGTATATCAAAACACATGGGGCTTCTTTGCAGCTATATGGGCTAAAGAGAAAACAGAGGGTCAAAAAAAGTTTATTTGAACAAAATTATCTGACATCAATTAAAACTGAATCCCTAGATTAATTCAATGGTACCGTCCATATTAAAGTTTTGCAAAGTATAAACACTCCATTCTCTTATTGTTCAAATCAGAAGCTCTTCAGAGTAGTTTAAAACCTATAAGTTCACAAATAAAAATTCACAGTTCTAAGTGCATGCTCCCAATTTAAGAACTTTTCATACATAAACATGCTAACTCCTGGACAAAAGCTACTCTGCCTGTCACCAGAAACGGCACTAGTGGATGCTAATGGTCTCATTCTTGATTTAGAGCAAGAGCGTCTACATATCACACCTCATCTGCTTATAAAAAGAAGAATTTCTATAAAACATTTATAAGAACTTCTCAATTCTAAAAAGTACAGTAATTAGCAAAATCCACTGGCCCGACACTACTGATAAGCAAATGATCTTTAAATTTTGTAGGAAAAGCTTGAGTAAAAACAAAAAGAATTCAGTAACAATAGGATCCTGTATCTCTGTGATGTTTTTAAGCAAGTTTTATTGAGATATTAATCATATACCAAAAAATTCAGTCTTTGAAAGTACACAATTCAGTGATTATATGACACTGTGCATCATTACCACCCTCTAATTTTAAAACATTTACATTACCCCAAAAAGAAATTTTGTGCCCTTTATCTACCACTTCCTGGTCCCCCATTCCTCTAGTGTCTAGCAACAACTAATCTGTTTCTAAGGACTTGGCTTTCTGGTATTTTGTTTCAATGGAATCACACAACGTGTGGTCCGCTGTGACTGGCTTCCTTCACTGAGCAGACCTGTAAAGGTGCATGCGAGCTACAGCATGAGCGGGTGCTTCGTTCTTGTTCGGGACTGAATAATACTCCTTGTATGAACACTTATCCACTCATCAGCCGAGGAACATTTGGGTTGTTTGTAACTTTTGGCTCTTAGGAAGAAGGCTACTCTGTGCCTTCCTGCCAAAGTTTTTTTTACGGCCATGTTATTTTTCGAGAGGACACAGGTAGGATGAAATTGCTGGGTCAAGTGGTTCCTCTGTGGTTAACTTTCTGAGGCACTGCCACGCTGTTTCCAAAGTGACTACATCAGCTCACAATTCATAATTCTATCAGCAGTGCATTCTTCCACATCCTCAACCACTTGTTACTGTCTTTTTGATCACAGTCATCCCAGTGGGTATGGAGTGACACCTCATTATGGTCTTGATTTGCATTTCCCTAATGATTAATGATGCGTTCGGAACATCTTTTCATGCGCTGACTGATCATTTGTATATCCACTCTGGAGAAATGCCTATTCAAATCCTTTGTCCATTTTTAATTTGTTTTTACGAGTTATAAGAATTCTTCATTTATTCTGTATACAAGTACCTTATCAGATATACATGCAAACACTACGCTCTCACTCTGTGGGTTTTTTCACTTCCTTGATGGTATCCTTTGAAGCACAACATTTTTTCATTTTGATACAGTCCGATTTATGTATATTTTCTTTGTGCTTTAGGTGTTTTATTTAAGAAAGCATTACTAAGGTACAGAGATTTACACTTAATGTTTCTCCTAAGTGTTTTATAGTTTTAGCTCTGACATTTAGGTCTTTGATCCCTACTTAATTTTTGCAGATGGAGTGAAGTCCAACTTCAGAACTCTTTTGCACACGGCCAGCCAACTGATCCAGCACAGTTGTTAAAATTCGACAACTTTTTTGGAATAGGTTAAGAACCTACTCTGTTTGGGGCATTACTCTAATTGTGGTCCCATCACTGCCACCACGACTACCACCATCAACACTGAATATGTGACAAGGGCTCAGGAGGGACCAGGCACTGTACCACACTGTACATGCATCATGGTATATGACTAAAAGCAATGTGATATTAAGGGAAAAAAGTATCTGGTGAATTCCAGTAGTGGAAACAAGACAAATTCAACAGTGTGTGAAAACTATTCTAAAGGGCGAAGTGCTGGATACTAGGGAGATGTGTACGCTGGGTGCCATCCAGACCAGAGCTCGGGGAGAAGTGACATCTGAAAGGCTACCCAGATGAAGAAACAGCAGGGCCATTCCAGTGAAAGGCAGGAGAGGAGGTTCAAAAGCATCTGATGCCTTTGGAAGCCCCAAGCTGTCCAGTATCCTGAAGAGAATGGATGCATGAGCGGTTAATTACAAAAGATATGGCTCAGGTGGGTGGAGAGGCCATAACATGAAAAATCTTACAAGTCAAACTAAGAAGTTTAGATTTTACCCTGAAACTGGTAAGAATTTTTAAGCAGAGGAGAAATGTGATAAAATTGTTACTTTGAAATTTTAGACTTG